>CANUEX010061528.1:0-86862 GCA_948099535.1 Jatropha multifida | reverse complement strand
TAATTAATATAAGGATGAATATTTGGTAGAATTAATTAAATACATGTGGTGAGTTGAATAAGTAAATAAATTAATTGCTGGTAAAAAGTAAGGTTAGTGAATTATTAGAAGTTTAGCCAGAAAAATAAAATAAGGTTTATTAGGATAATATTCTAATTAAAATCAAATTGCTTTTTTAGGCAGTTTCTAAAAAAATTTTATAACCGCTAGTTTCGATTCATTCTGTTTTGAAATCAAAATTAGATAATTCTTTTTACACTTTTATTTTTATTTCAATTGTAGCATGAACGAAGAATAATAATAATAAATATTATTATTGAAAAATTAAATCAATTTAATAAAAATTTTTAAAATTTATTTTAAAAAATTATAATAAAATATAAATAAACATAAAATTTCTTTGAAAATATTTTTTTGTCGCGGGTTTTAAATAAAAAGCATTGACTCTAGTTTTAGAAAATAAAAAACTGAAATCACACCATAAACATACAAATTCTATTACAGTTCGAAATGAAGAACCATCGATAGTTTAGAGCTTATTTTTAATTTCAAATTGACTCTAATTTAAAATCCAATTATTGTCAAGCCTACAGGGAATTGTTTAGCTAAGTCCAAACTATACGGAGTTATTAATAGTAGTTTTAAAGTAAGAAAGGCTAATATTTTAAAATAACAGCTTCTACTTTGGCCAATCAAAATAGAGATTCATAAATAAGAAAAGGTCATTTCTTATTTCTAATTAAAAATCCGATTTAATTCAATCGGATTTGGATTAGTTATTTTAGAAATCCAGTTATCAATCGGTCTAGATATATAAAATCATTTGGTTTTCGATTTTTGATTTGATTACCTTATATAAATAATTGAGTTTATTTTAAGTTCAAAATAATTAATTTGTTAGTTTGAAAAAACCGAATTAATTTAATTTGAATCGATTATTATACTATTTAATTTTAAATTTGGATACTACAAAAACATGTTGGATTAAATTGATTTGATTAACCAAATGCTGATCCTAATTTACCGTAATCTCTAACACGAAAAAACAAACTCTAATTGATAAGGCAAACTCATAAAAAAAAATCAATAAGGAAATATTTTAAAATAGCATCATATACTCCGCCAATCAAATTAAACCATCCGCAAAGATTCATAACTGAAAAATAAAATCATTAGTCATAATGTATGCAGCACGAAAAATTAAAACTTTATTTATAAGAAAGCAAATTCATATCCACAACAATTAAAATTAAAGCTCATTTTCTAATGTAATAATGAAATTTTTATGATAAAATTTACATTTATGTGTAAGGAGATGGCGGTGTTTCTCCCAAATCGAGATAAATTTTGATGAAGAAATTTTTTTAAGTGTTTAATATTTATTTGATTTACGCTTGAAATTAGATTATTTATTTAAAGTGAATTCAATTAATTTGAAAATCTATTAAAATATTCTAGAAATTAAAATTTTCAAGGTTACGATCGTAAAATGATCAAGTAATAATTTTAAACTTGATTCACCAGATTATATGCATATATCCATATGATCCTTTTCTAAGTATCGTTTTTTATGGACATTTGTGAATATAAGATATTAGATACTACATTACAAAAGAAATATTCACTGTCATAAAATTAAAAAAAAAAAAAGAAAAATTAAGATAATTATTCAACAATTAATGTTCCCAAAAGGAAAAATATCATAAAGGAAGCTCACATGTGGAATCAAGTGAATTGGTCTGGTTCTCTGCGATTAGTTCCATTCCACCATTAGAATTTTCTTGGTTGCTTTCTTCTCCTTCATTCTGCCTCAACTCCTCAATTGATGATTGCCCCTCTCTTAACTGATCAATACTCAAATCACTATAATAATTACTATCTGTGGAAAGGCTCCCTCTAACATTAACACTGTCACTAAAATAACTACTTTCTTGCCTTCCTGAATCAGAAAAAGTGCTTGTTCTACAAATTGGGCAAACGGGTGTCATCAAAAGCCAAGAATCTATACATTGAGAATGAAAACTATGGTTACATATAGGCAATAACCTACACTTATCACCAATCTTGAAATTATCCAAGCAAACAGCACAATCTATTGGGCTACTTCCTTTGCTATTTGTAAAATTATAGCTTGGAAGCTTCTGTAACTCTTCTTGAGACATATTTCTTCTTTCAAGATCTTCTCTTTCATTACCAGAACTATTTCTAGAGCTTCTTCCAATAATAAAAGCATGAACTAATACTAATAACCCAATCCCCACAAATAGTAGTATCACTGATATTACAATAGCCATAATTATAATCTCTATTGCAAGCCCAAGATCCTTCTTGCTCATTGCAACCTTTCTCGTGGGTATTTCAAGAAATCAAAGACATGATCTAGAGAAAAGAGTTTTTTTTTTTTTTTGTGGGTTTGAAGAAGAAAGATTTGAAGATAATAATAGAAAGACAGTGGGATTCATGTGTGTTTTATGAAAGAAGGTGATTAGTTAAAATATTTAGTGATTCAAATAGAAGGGTTTGGTTAACCTTTTGTGATGGAGTGGGTAAGAAAGAACCATAATTCCCACATGGAGACAAAAATATTATCGCAATATCTAAGAGCGTTCATGTTAGCGCTCTCCAAAAAGTTTTTTTAGCACTTCTCATATTAAATTCATTATATAAATTTTGGAATGATTTAATTAGAATTTTCAATCTGAAATTAATTTGGCTTATTTTTCAGTTGATGAACATGCATGAGAGACATATAATAATAACGGAAAAAAAGAAAAGAAAAGTAAGAGATATCATTTTTCTTTTATTCAAATCAATTCCAAGGCTGAAGTTTGAGTAAATTGTACAATGCTAAATCAAATTAAAGGAGTTAATTGAGATTTAATCCTATTTTATATTCTGAAAAGATTTTTATAACACAGCTTTAATCCTATATATATATATATAGGATTTGTTAACTGTTGTTAAAAGAATAAAAGGAGAAAAACCATTTTCATCATTTTCCAAAAAAGATAAAACCATTATTAAAAAAAAAGTTCTTTTTCTTCAAAATATCAAATAATTAAAATAAATGTCCATCAATGAAAATGATTTTTATTTAATAGAAAAATAACATGATTATCAAATGAATTATAAGTTTCATTACATTATGTCAAATTTAATCGGTAGACGGATTTACAAAAGTATATTCTTAAATTTTATCAACTTATTTCAATTGTATATAGATTTTATTTGATAAAATTAACTGATTTAGTATTACTGTAGTTCAAATTTGATGGCGCCGATGGAGGCTGCCATCTAACTTTTTGGATACGGGTGATTTGGTTGTGTGGTTGCGTTTGAATTTATCTTTTTCTATAGTTAGTTTGTTTGGTATTTTTTTTGGCACCATTAGTTTCTAGCCGCGGTGTGGTGGATCTACAAGACTAAAAATTTATTTGTTTTTCAGAATGAATCTCTTCCTTTATCTAGTTTGACTAGGTGTGTGTATGAAGTAGCGCTGGACATTGTCCAGTCCTCTTCTCCTTCTATTACTGTTTGTAGGCAAAATTTGTGTTGCTTGGGTTCCTTTTCCGGCTGCTTGGGTGAAACTTAATTGTGATTATAGTAGTTTTACTAATCATGGACTTACTAGTGGTGGTGGAGTGTTTTGGGACTGTTTGGAGAGATGGTTGGGAAGTTTTTCTGTTAACATTCCATGATTTTGGTGCGCGAGTTATCTACCATTCAGACTGGTCTTATTCTTGCTTGGAATCGTGGTATCCGAAAGATTCTGATTGTTTGGAAGCGATGTAGTTGGTTCATTCATCTTTGGAGTTTTCTCATCCATTAGCAGCTATTGTGTTGGGTATTCAAAATTTCTTAGCTCGCGGTTGAGACTGTTCTCTTCAGCATGTTTATTGTGAGGCTAACTCAATGGCCGATCGTTTGGGTAGGTTGGGGCAATGTGTTCCAAATTCTACCCTATAATTATCTGCTTTTTTCCTTTCTATAAAAAAAAATACACTGTTTTTTTTTAAAATGGAATATATTGCGTTTTTATGATAATAATATAATACATTACAAACTATTTACTGTATTTTCTGGAAAAAAAAAAGAAATAAAAGGAAAGGTAATTATTCTGTTACATAAAAGCCAAAAAAGAGAGTTGGTCTAAATCGAAAATAAAAGACATGGCTCTTTAATCTTTAATTAATAGCCAATGCCGCAAAAATTTTCAAAAGAAAAAGGTAGATGAGATCTTAAAACTACATGATCGAGACATCCAACCAGTAATTAAACAACTGTATCTAACTTCAAGCTTACATTACCTACCTTAATAAACTTACAAATCAAGTTTATTCTTTAATCACATTCTTTAATTTTGATTTGCAATGTTACTTTAAGTTGATCAAATAATTAAAATTAAAGCTTATCATTTTATTAATATGTTGCAATGTTTCAATAAATCGTTCTGAAATAACTCAAATTTTAATTTTTAATAATCACTCTAAAATAATTTAAATTTTAATAAGATATAAATTAGTTAGTGTTGGAGAAATGTTTTCCAATCAAAACCTAATATAAGCAAATTGACATCCAAGGTACTTTTGATGCTGGGTAACACACAATTGATTTCTAAATTATGTTTAAATTAACATTAAGTAAATACGATATCTTTAGTTTATATCAATTCGATTCAGTGAAGCAACATTCGGTTAAAAATCCAATCAAAGAAAATTAAATTAAATGTTCTAAATTAAATTAAAAACCTGATAATTATTTCTCACATATAAAGTTAATTTAAATATAATTTAGAGACTTATTTATATTTTACTGTTTGACTCTTTATAATTTGAGAAACAACATTGGTTCAGCTAAAATTTCAAATCAATAATGATGAGATTAATGTTTCATTAACATAAATGATTTCTTCTGCTTCTTACTATCATGAGTTAAATTAGACAAAAAAAAAAGGGGGGGGAAACAAAATTTGACATCATTGTTGTTTGTAGCCATGTTTGATAGAAACTGAGTCGATGAGTAATGTAACACAATTGAGATTAACACTAGTTACACTATCCTTTTATGAACAACAAAAAGGAATAAACAATAAACCATACCGCTGCAGCAGAATAAGAACAATAAAAAAAGGCACAACAAACCAAGAAAAGGCATTGAAACAATTTTGCTCAAGTAATTGAAGGGCCCAGCAACACATCTGCAAAGAATATTCCAACTCAGCTACGTGTTTAACCGCAATTCGGACGTACTCTTTCTTCGTATTTACAGGAACATGAAGGTGAACCAACGCAAAAGATAGAAAAAGAAATTATAGACTCTGCTCATGAAGATCATATATATGCCAGTAAAATGAAAAAAAACCGTACTCACTAAAATCATCTGCGCTCTATATAGCTAATGTTATGAACCCAAAACAAGACCCTCCCGAGCAATATTGGTCACACGAAGCACTGCTTGTGCACTTAAAGGAGAGAGTTTTGATTGACAGAAGTGTTCCCAAGAATCGAGCTCTGAATGTTCAGATATTGCAGGTGTTAGATCATGTGATTTCTCATATACAGTTTGCAGCTCCAAAAGGAGGGTTCGAGCAGCCTCCCTGGATTCAGGAAGTTGGTCACTGAGCTGTGACGCAGCAACTAGGATCAATTTGTCAATCCCATATGATTTAATTCCCTCAACACCCTGTCATTACAAATATAAGTTCAATTATCAAGGGGGTAATTTTGGAACAAGTGCAGATAAAAGCAACCAACATAAATACAGCCCCATGTAAGATTTTTTTTTCCACTCAATCCACCACAAGTACAAATTATTAAATAACAAGCAAGTTACCATATGTATTGACAACACCAGATATAAATATAACAAATAGGGAAATGAGAACTGAGAAATGAGTTGGAAAAGGCAGGCAGGGCCATGAAGCATTCAATTGGTTTTTTACCCTTTTTTTAATTCCAAAAACAAGGAATAAATAAGAAAAGGAGAGGGCATTCTAATAAACCTGAATGATCAAATTGACAAGCAATGATTCCATCAAAATTCAGTTTCCTACCAGTTGTGGTACACTGCGAGAGAAGCACATTGACGCCTTAGCTCGAATTCGAGGATTCCTGTTCTTCAGATATGGCTCTAACTTCGGTAACAACAATGCAGGAGAAATCCAAGTCGTCATTGCCACCAAAGCTCTCTCAGCTGCCTCACATACAAATCGCTTGTCTTGTGAAGACTTGAGAAGAAGCTGTACAAGCTGCACCCATGAAACTTCACCATGTTTAGACAAAATATACATCCGCTCACATGTGAGACAAAAACAATGAACTAAAGAACTAGCTAAACAAATGAGGTACAAACTCTAACGGAAATAAAATACCAGGGGGTCCAATGAATCAATTAAGTGATCATTATAAGCACTGAATATGTCAGCAGAAGTCATAATGGCAGTTTTACATAAAGCGCTTCTTGGATTCTTCAATGCCTTCACAATGAGTGGTATCACTTCCCCCCTATTTATTGAAAAGAATTACAAGAGTTGTATTTGTTGCCTAAAGAAAAGAGGGATGAATTTAATTGAACCAAAGTCTAAAGGATCATCAAGCTAAAATTTTGGACTTACAGCATATCCAGCAATGCTTCCTTGTGGAATATGGATAATCTACGTGCATTGTTGAGTGATTCACAAGCCAGAACCCAGTCCTTAGAGTCTAGGCCAGCCATGAGTGTCTGATCATGGAACAACAAACAATAGATAAAACAGAAAATGCAAGGCTACAGGTGCTTTAAAATCTAAACTACATGACATTTGGACTGGTAGGTCCAATATACCTTTACACTGGTCTCAACATCCTCTACCTCACTCAAATTCTCAGATTCAATATACTCGACCTCTGAGTTAGCTATCTCTGCCCCAGGATTCACAGTTTCATCTCCATTAACAGTGGTTGAAACAAATGCGGAAGAGTTTTTTCTCCGACTCTTTTCAACATTTTCATCAGTGTTCTCACAGTAAGGTTTGGTAAAACTCCCTTTACTAGAGCTTTCATTTTTCCTCTCAGATCCAGGTAGTGCATTTAGGTCTCTGAGAGCAGTCCCCGACATCACTGCAGCGACAAAATCCTGAAATGATAAGAAAGTGCTTCAATATATAATATCTGCAGTAATATATCCATTAAACATAACTACTTAACAAACTAAATTGATTAAATCAAACTTTCAACATCAGAAATGTAAAATTCGCAAATATAAAAAAACTAGAAATATATACCCGAGAAAAACAGTCCTCTTTCAGTCATTATCCTGTTTGTGCAGCAATATGACAACAAATAGTTCAAGAACTACTGGTCCCATAGACCAATGCAATGATCCAGGGTTTAACATCTCATTTAGTAACTATTTAGCCACACTATCGAACTTAGATACAACAATAAAAACAATTTTTTCTTAACTCCAATTACCACACTTCCCTCTTCTACTCTTCTTAGCTAAAAACCAGAAGTTCAGAGCATGTTTCCTCAAATCCATTCTCAATGAAAAAAACACCTATAACCATATTTTTCCTTTTCAAATCAAGCACCTAGAGATCAATAACAAAGCAAATGCAAATATTACAATAAGTACAGACGTAGATCAAAATCAAGCAAAGCCAGTGAGGATATCATCGTACTCCAAGCATCATTATCTACAAATTGAAAGCCACAAACAAGACCCGCCCTACTAATTGCTTTTCTTAATTATTGTTTAAATTTCAAAAATGATAACCTTATGCTAAAAATCAAAGTGAAGTAAGAATCAAGTTAAAAATTAGCAAGTGTAGCCGAATTAATATGAGAAAAGCACTTCAGGAAACAAAGAAAACCTAACCAAACAAGGATCTAAATCTCCTTTCCTTAATCCATTTCAAAAACAATAAAAATAAAAAAAATGCAGACACCAAAAACTCATTGAACTGCTAGATCTCGACATTATCTTGCTCAAAGATCAAAATCGAAGTTGAAATCACACATCTGTACAAACAGATGAGAAAGACAAAGAAAGCAGAGAGAGATTGAGGAAGAGAGAGAGAGTGTGTGTACCAAAGAGAGAGAGAGAGAGAGAGAGAGAAAACAAGTAATCGATGAAGAACCGAAGCTTTTTCCGTTCTCAATAGTCTTCTCTGTACATGACAGTGTGTGAAAATGGAGAGACTTATAGGATTTTTAGAGAGAGAAAGTAGAGAGAGAGAGTGATAGATTTGGATTTTGGAGTAACAGGCGAGACTTTTACAGTCAAATAAGACGACGTCGCTGCAACAGATTCGCCGCGAGAGAGATGTAAATTCCCGACCTAGGCCGGCAAGCACGGGATACGAACACGTGATTGACCGTCCCTGATGTTTTTCTTGGGTCTATGCAAATAACCCTTGGATTTATAGTTAATAACGAAACGGCCACTTCTCATGGAGTATGTTTTATTTTTGAAATGACGCTCCAGCGCGTAGAAAATGAGAGGTTTGAATTTGTAAATTACACTTGAAAGACCGCAAGGTGTAATTTATTTAATTAACGAAGTAATTAAGCTGCAATTATTGATAATGATCATCGTAATAATCATGATAATTAATTCAAAACCATTTACGTTTATATATTGTCTTAATTTGTCTACATCTATTTATGCACTTTCTATTGATAGAGGATAACATGATATATACATGATGTTATTTGTTTTCCTAATTTTTTTGCAATTTAAATATTGATCGTACTAGTATAGGATAATTTCATAATGCAACGCCAAAATATAATGGATCGGAGATATTACTTTGACCGTCTCAAAACATAAGTTAATAATTAATTAAAAAATAATTAATTCTTCAAAATTATAATAAAATCAATTTCATCAAATTATTATTTATTTTTTCTGTCGAAAAAAATAGTTTATTTCCTATTTTCACATTAAATTAAGAAATATGGTTACAATTTTATTCGTATACCTTTTTAATTATGTTCATATTAAATAACATATAAACAATTATTATATTTAAATAATAATAATGAAGAAAATTGAAAATAAAATAAATTTTAATAAAAATATAATAGAGAATTTAAGAATTAACTATAATACAAAAAAAGAAAAGATGGACTGTTTCTTAGGACGGAATGAGCATCTCGTTGCTAAGAAACTTATATAGATAATTATTATATCTAATGTAAATAAATATAATATTAAAAATATATTATTTATTATTTTTTAAAATACTCAAAATGACTTATATTTTGAAATAAAATAATTATTCAAAAACGATTTATATTTGAAAGTGAAGGAAAACAAAAAAGGTGATTTTACAGTTAATAGTTTGTATACCCTCATCGCAAATAACTAGTCAAATCAAAATCGTATTTTTAAAGTTACTCAAAACGACTTTTTTGAAGATATTAATTATTTATTCTTAAATTTCTAAAATTTAAATTCTCGCGTTCTTCTTTGTACTTCTCTATATAACACAAAAGAGAAAGAATCAATTGTTTAGAGAGAAGTTTTCAAAATCAAGACTTGATTTCATCTTTTAAAGCTTTTTTTTAAAAAGCTCAACTATGGTGTATTCATCTATATCTATTATTGGTTTGTGTAATTTGAAGTAGATATGAATTTTTAAATCTCAAATTTGATGAGTAAAAAACTTTATGAAAACTCGTGTAAGGGTTTCAAGTATTCATCTTATGCAAGAAGAAATCTTATAAGCTTATTAGTTTTTTAGAAAAACTAATAAAATTTTCTAATCTTTTTAGAAAAATTAGAGATTAAATTTTATAGTTCTTTATAAAAACTAATAGGGTTTAAGTTTTATGGTACTTTGCAAAAACTAGATGATAAGTTTATAAGTATTTGAAAAAACAAAATTGTGGGTTATGGTTACTTTTTAGGTGTTAGGACTATTTCATTATAAAAAGCTTTACTTTTGCGCTTAAAAAATAGTATATTAATAAAGAATCTCAAAATAGTTTCTTAAAGAGTGGATGTAAATATAAAAATATTGACCACTAAAAAAAGTTTTAATGATCCATAATAGAAATTTATAGATAATTTTGAAAAGAATGTTTTTAATGATAAAAAATTTATAAAATTCAATTTATTCCTCTGTTGCGTATTGCCAATCGCGACCCACACAATCCAACTTTAATAGCATTTATCTTAAGAAATATCCTGAATTTGCTCCACATCTATTATATATCTAATTGGTTGCTTCGTTTATATATATATATTAGCGTAATTATTCGGTTTTAATAATTTTTACTTCAAATATACTTTCACATGAATATAAAATAATATTTTTAATATATGATTTTTACAAGCTATTGTGTTTTATATTTTAGCACAGTGAACTTATTATAAAAATATCGAAAATGAATAACTTATACAAATTGAAATTTGGTGATTAGATAGAAATTCTACTGTGAGTTAAATAATTATTCTTTCGTCCCATTTTATTTGCTTGTTATTCCTTATTTAAATGTTCCAAAATATTTATAAAGTTTTTAAATTCGTATATTTAAGCAATTATTTTTCTCCTAATAACCTTTATAGTTGTTCATTAAAATAAAGATTTTTATTAATATTTAAGAGTAAGAAAGGATAAAATAGTTTTTATTAACTAATTTCTTAATATATATATTTTTATCAAATTATCCAAATAAAATAGAACTGAGTAATTAGTAAAATTAATGAAAATCTGATACATGTAGTAATAATATTTTGAGGCCTAGCCACGCTGATGAGCTCCGTTTTTGTTTCCAAAATGTCCAAATTTCAAAGGCTTGATCTGTCCAACTCACATTTCCCTTATTTATGAATTGAAGCCCACAATACACTTATCAACAAGCCCACTTATAATGGTTTTTTTTAGCAGAATTTGCTAATTAGGTTCAATAGTTCATATCTTTAGAGAAGCTAATTCCTCTACAGATTGATTATCTAAATTTGCTGCTTCTCTCGGATATGGTATTTAGGTTCTCCATAATCCTTTTTCGGCTGTTTTTCCCTGGTTAGCCTATGATTTAATGGGTGTTGCACGCATCCGAGTAGTTTCTAGTTAGCCTTCTTCTCTGTGGATAGACCTGAGGTGGAGAGCAGAAACTATACCTATCCGCTCTTCAGTCCTAAAATGATGAAAAAAAAGAAAAAAAGAAAAACTTCTCTGTGCTTGTCAAATTGGGGAAAGAACGGGGCAGTTTGAAATATCTGATTTGGGATTTGATTGTTTTAGAGATCGTTTTGATTTGAAGAACTAATAGTAGCTTCACAAAATCTAGAATATTCTCAAAGAAGGACACAAGCCATGACAGAGAGATGTGTCAAGCAGGACAGGACAAGAAATGGAAAAGTGGGAAGAAGAGTGGAAAGAAAGAACAGATTCTATTAAAGTTAAAATTTACAAGTTGCAAGTGGTTTGTGACGTTTGGTTGAAGCCCTTCACATGGTAGTGTTGTTTTTGAGTGGACATTTTAGACCCCACCCTCAGTTCTTCTTTGCCAAATGAGTATCTTACAGAAAAAGAATTTTCCATTGTCTCTTCAATTCAACCATCTTGCATAAGTAGAGCTTGATTTTTCCTTTCCTTTTTTCCATCCTGTGGTGCTAGCTTCTGCTGAGTAGAATTCATACTCAACTTCAGTTATATAAGAAAGAAAGCAAAGTTATTGGTAGTCACTGTTTTGACATTTGTTTGTGTTGTTGCCTCCAAATTCAATGAATATTTTGAACTTCTAGAAAAATTATCAAATCTGGTTTTTCTTCTCCTCTTTCTCTTCCAACATCCAGTCAATAAAATGTGATAGGTCTATTTTTTATAATATTGGGTAATATAGAGTTTTTTTTGTAATACAACGTTTAAATTAATTGTTCAAACAGTTCAATTCTATTAAAAAAAGTTAACAGTTATTCAAACAGTTAATTTTACCGAACATATTTTGAAATTTTGAATTTTTTGCTAAAATTACGAAAGTAACCGTATTGGATCAATTTGTTTTAATGGGTTTGCATCAATTTTTGGGATTGGATCAATTTTCTCTAATCATTTTAGGGTTATTTCATTGCCTTTTATATTTGTTATCTAATTTACTTTTCTTCATCAAATTCTAAAATTTCTATCCATTGCATTTATCAAAAAATGTTTCTTTGAGTGATGCAGAAAGATAGAGACAACCTTTGAGTAGGTCATATAAACTTATAATCCACATAAAAGATACATCAGCGGTAGATGTGATTGACCTAATTAAGTTCAAATTTTATTCATTAATTTAGCTCTTAAATCCCTTTCAAGGATATCAGCAACCCAACTAGTCTCATTTACCGTCTCTATTATTTCCTTTTCTTTAAACAACTATTGGTATTAATTAGTATTACATCTAAATAATACATTTTGAGGCTGCACAGTTCCTTAAGACCACACCCACCATCCTAAGGGCTCTTCCACCTCATGCTGCTGCTGCCCTGCGGTGACAAACACATCAGAGAAGTAACTCCGGCCATCATCGCTTCCATCGTCATCCTCTGATTGCATAGCACCGTCAGTTGGGATTATACATCCACCACCATAGTTATCATTATGAAAAACTGAATCCCCACTGTCCAAAAGCTGTGGACTGTCCTCATCCACCACTGCGCTCCCGGCGCTTCCTGAACTCAGACGGTCCTCAACCTTGGTGTTGAGTTGAATGCCAGATGCATTGGGTGTAGTCAACTGAAGTGAGTAGTCGGTCTTTTGTCCCAGCATCGGCTGAACGGTCAATTCTTTGGCTTGCAGCTGCTCAGTTAAACCAACCACCTGCAATCAAATTATCATATGCAAGAAATCATTAAAATATACTACTGAGTTAAAATTCTAATCAGAACCCAATTAGTAATATCCATACATGCAAGACAAATTGGCTTTCTTTCACTTTATGGAAAGGAGTCTAAAGCATATTTTAAGAAAGTCACTGTACTATATTCCTTTTAAAAGAAAAAAAAAATCAACTTTTTGAATAAACAGATGCTACATATATTTGCACGTATTACAGAACTCATCGAGGACCCACGATAAGCCAAGTCTCAATCACCCATTGCTAGGTGTCCAAAAATAACTGGGAATTCGATTGAGAAAGACACCCACTCACTGTGTGTGTGTATATATATATATGAGTCTGCCATTGATGTCACCTTCGTTTCTCAGTGGACGATAATGAAAAACTTATTTAAGTTGTCCAAAAGAACAAACTTCCTTTTGCTTTGTTTAAAAAATTCATTGAGTTGCTTTCATTTAGGTGTGCTAAGATTTGAAAAAGAAAAATTAAAAAAAAAATTAAACTTTGTGAAGAAAAATTAATTAAATTAATAATTATTAGTAAAAGTATATGTTTCTTATGTGGGTAAGTCAATACTTAGCATACTTCATTGTATTACCTTTCTATGTTTCCTATGCATAAAAATAATTAATTCATGAAGAAAGAAGAATAGAAATGTAAAAATGTTGTGTTTAGTTTATGTACCTCAGATTTAAGCTTCTCATTTTCTTTGACAATAGTGTCATAATTAGACAGGAGTGAATCATAAGAAGCTTTAAGAAGGTCATAATCCCTCTCAAGCTGCTTAGTCTTCCATCGAGCCCTACGATTTTGGAACCACACGGCCACTTGCCTTGGTTGCAGCCCAAGCTTTTTGGCCAACTGGATCTTCCTCTCTGGCTCCAGCTTGTTCTCTTCCTCAAAACTCTTCTCCAACAAATTCACCTTCATATCATAAAATTATATTAATACTTCAAATGGGAATATTTACATACATCTCTCTGTTACCATTACCTGTAAATTAAAGCAAAAGAAAAAGATTTCAAGATTTAGATCATAGATTATATGTCCACTAAAAGAAGAAAATTCCAATGTTTCGAATCTTATGTTCTCTTGCTCAACTAGCTTGATAAGGTCAACAAAATTAGGAAAATTCGAATAACAAAATTTGATTTAAGTTGGCTTTGATTGTGACTCAAACTTGTGAATTTTCAGTCGTAGAGATGACCAATTACTGCCAAATTAAAATTTTTGGTATAATAATTTGTTATTACTTATGATTTTACCCAATCCTAATACGAAAAAATATATTATGAGTGATTCGTTAAATTTATATGCATCTAAAATTACGGGAAGAAAAATTATAGTATGAATATTTAAGTTGGTTTGGACTGTTTTGAATTTGTAATTTTATATAGTTCTATAAATATTTTGTTGGAACGAATGTATTTCTTGCAAAAAAAAAAATATAAATTAAGAATAATATTTAAAAAATTACTATTTTTATTGGCATGATTTATAGTATAATTATGATTCTCTCACAGATAACTAAAGAGAGACTTCCCCTTCACAGGAAATGAAAGGGAATTTGATTCTGATGATAAGGGCCATACGGCTTTGAATTGGATATGCCATATATTTTCACAAGGAATATACTAGATAGATAGCCAAATAATATTGTTGAAATAAATTAATCTTGGTACCTGCTCCGGTGTAAGGCGGCGCTTCTTCTCCGGCAACTGCTCGTCATAATAATCATCGTCGAACAAGTCTTCCGGTGAGCTGAAAAATGGTCTCTTCTTGTAGGTATCCTCCATGTTCAACATTGACCTTGGACCTTCAACACCATCCACGTATACACACTAATTAAAATTGCTTTTATATATCTTATATAGATATTTCATGATTTACAGTACTAATTAAAACCCTGCTTATGATCACAGTTTAAGCTTCCAAGTTAGATTTGTTAAAAATGACAAAACAGAAAATACTAATAATAATTTTTTTTTTCAAAAGTCAACTTGGGGTGCTATGCTAAATTCTGAAGCATCATATCGACTTTCCTTGAAAGACTCGTTTTGCTCCTTTTTCCTTCAATTTCTAAGTAACCAAACGGAAAACATATCATAAAGGTACACGGCAAGTACATTGCAGTGTTGTATAAAAAAAATACTGAGATTAAAAAAAAGAAAAAAAAATCAAACATCGTATGCTAATTATGAACATCTGAATCAAACATCCTAAATGATGATAATTAAAATTATTTTTAAAATTGTGAAATTACAATTTTTAAAGAGCGTTCTAACTTGTAAAAAAAATAAAGAAAAGAAATATTATCATTACCTCGAAAAACGGGATCGCAGTTCCCGAGGAACAACATGTTCCCACGGCAAGAAGAGGGATTAAAGAAAAGGCGTCCAGACTCCATCTTCACTCTTTGAAGCTAGACGTGTATATTCTTTTATATTCTCTGTGTCAGATCTCCGGCGAGTTTTAGTGATTCTCCGTTGAGAGACACAAAAATAACGTATAACAGAACTTTATGTATATGATGTCCTTTTTGTATATACTATATACGAAAGATAATATTGGTTAGAATAACATGAGCTTGTGGCGAAAGAAGCTGGTAGTCCACAGTAACCTCGCCGGAGTTTCCAACGGACAGATACAAAATCCCATCACGCCACCACTAATTTTCGTTGTCTATTTTTTTACAGTTGTTTCTATTTTTTCTTAGAAAGAGCTATAAAAAGCCAAGAAAATTCACCAAATCTCCATAGAAATGGTGATGTGACTATCAAAAATGAAAAGTAATACAATCAACGGTGCCGGAAAGTTTTGGTTCCGGCGAAATAAAGGAGAAAATTTTAATTTAAATCAGAAGCTGTTGCTTCTAGGTGGTTTCTGTAACTAGAGTTTTAAGGCGTTTAGTTGATTGCATTTTATAGCGGTGGAAGTGATTATTAAATAACGAAAGTACCCTTCCTAAATGAGTTTTTTATTCAAAAAGTGAGGGCGTTTTGGTATTCGGAGATAGTAGTGGACTTTTGCTGTGAGAGTTGACTAACGTACGCCGAGGGGTTGGATAACTTGGGTTGAGTTGCCAGAGTGTTAAAAAAGTTCCATGCCCTGTGGTCGGATTATAGTCGGATCCCAGTCGGGCCAAATGGATAATGCTTTATCCGGCGACGGAGACAGGAATTTTTCCAGGAAAGACGAAAATATTTTTATGGTTTTATTCGACGATATTGTCTATAAAAACAATTCCTTACATATAATATAATCATCCCATAAAATGTAACATCCCAATTTCTAAAAATAATAATAATAATAATTTTGTAAAATAATTTTTACTTGATTTTCTTCATAATTTTAATCTGATAGTTACTTCTTTATTTATTTTATTTTTGTTACTTAAGTCTCAAATTCGTTTTTCTCTCAATTTATTACTTATTTAAGAGACTAGCACTAAATCTTCTTATATTCCATATATATATATATATACTTCTCTGTTTAATCACTTACGCCAAAATCAATTTGTGAAGTATATTATCTCAAAATTCTAAATGTCTTTTTTACATCATATATATTCATTAGAAATTTTTAGTTGTGAAAACAAAAATCATCAACTCATCATATTTTTATTTTTCATTTATTAGTTTCCAAAATTGTGACTTATAACATAATAATAACAAATACATTCTTGAATAATTTAGTAAATTATTATAAACTACCCATTACAAGGTAAATGAAATCAGAAAGAAAGCTTAATTGATGCTTGCCATTGGTTGAACTCAGATCCCTTGATTTGAAAGAGAGTGCCAATGGCACAAGGCTCCAAAGGGTTTCATGTCTAAGTAGTATATTAATCATTATAAAAAAGTTAAAGGAGAACCGCCCCTGGCCCCCGGCTCCGTCATTTAGCTATATCCATCGGCATTTTTATTGCCGGATCCGACGGGTTGCATGTGGAAGCAGGCCCAATCTTGCTTGCAAAGCATTTTTTTTCCTTTTATTAATCCAAATGGTTTGGTTTGATTTTCATTTTATGAAATTAATGGTTAATCAAACTGAATTGAAGAGCATACAGATTGCATATATTATATTATGAATTTTTAGATGAAAATACTCTTACAAATAAGTAAAAATTCATTCATGTGTGGATTATGATAAAAGTCAGATTGACATCGTAGTTTTTACTTTGTAGGGAGGAATTAATAGCTTTTCTAGAAAAATCCCATTTTTCACTTTTGGGAGAAAGAATAAAAATAGTGAAAATAACGTTACAAAACATGGCATCTCGGCAAGTATGTGGCAATGGAAGATGTTCACATGGTGTGGGGTTTGGAGTTTTTAGAAATTTCTATTGGCAATTATGATATGGTTTATTTTAGGTTCTAAGGACATAGATTATTCACTGTTATTGTGTTAATATGATGCAAACCATTTATGTTCAGTCCATCAAATTATGCCCTTTCAAGGTGGGAAAGAATATAGAGCATGAACATAGTATTTTAGATGTTTTAGGTATGAATTTTAATCAAGCCATTATTACAGTAGAAGTTCATATCAATCTAATGAAAGTTAATAAAAAAATTCTAAAAACTAGCTCGCGAGGTTTGAGTGCTTGAGCAGAGGATATAAATGAACTGATTTAGCTCGCAAGCTTTTGAGTGCTTGGCAAAAATTCAAAGAAGAGCCATTATTTATAACATTTCAAATCTAATAACATATATTTCAGTTCGAGCACAATCCGTACAATGTCATTTTTGGGTCAAAGACTCATTTTTAAATTTAAAATGCGTCTTTTTAGCCTAATATTTATCTATTTCTACGTCCATCATTTTCATATTATACCTAATTTATCTAAGACTTATTTAAAAGTAAGTTAACATCTTAAGCTAACACTTTATTTTTGTGGATGTTACAAACTTAAATTGAAATCGAATTCATTTAATATATATAAATGAAAAGGATTATTTAATTTTAATTGGTAACTTAATTGCGCTGAAGGATTAAAAGGGTTCTTCGCCTTTATTGACAATAATATTGCAGTAGGGACAAAAGCCAGAAAATGAAAAGTTAAATCATAACATAGAAACTTACAAAAATTTTATGCTTTCAAACCTTTTCTATTATATATGTTTTTATTAATAATAATATACACCCTCATTCCTGATTTGACTTGCACATGAATCCAAAAAATTTAATTAATACTTTTATCTTGTAAAAAAATAGCCAACTTTTTATTTTTACGTAAAATAAGAAAATAACAATTGTTGTGATTAAAGATAATTTTATTTATAAAATTTTTCTATTATGTTCGTCTTGAATAACACATGAATAATTATTATATTAAAATAATAAGTATAAATTAACGACTGAGAGAGTATAATGTAAAAAAGAAAAGTAGATTATATTCTAAGATAAACAAACATTTGATTTTAATAGGGTTTTATTGGAAGAATAAAATTTGATATGTTAATTTTATCTATATTGAGGTTCAATTAATGATAATATATTAGTTTGATCATTTTATTTTTTTATAAAAAATCATATAAAATACGGGTAAAGTAGTAAACTTTACAAAATCACTTCTAGAAAAAGGATAAAATAATAATTTGGGACGAATAAAAAGAAAAATACGACAAAAATTATGAGATGGAGAGAGCAGTGTCTCACAGCGATTGAACTGTAGAGGCGATTATTGCTCAGTGCATGTCGTTGTTCGTGGCTTTGTAGTGGCATTGACAGGAGAACCACGTAGTAAAGGACCCAGAGAATCAAAGCATAGGAAGGGAAAAACTATTTTACAAATCATGGTTGGTTGATGCAAAAACTTTTAAATTCATAGAAACAAATAGCTCCTAGCCAATATTTTTTTTAGAGAAAAAAAACTAGTAATTTACAGATGATATGCAGCATCCATGTGTTGGCCAGTTGGCCACCAATGGGTTGCAATGTGGGAATATCTATCATCCTCCATTTAGAAAATAAAATAGAAGAAAATGGAGTTGGCATCCTAAAGAAGGAATGCATGGGTTTCACTTCTCCCCAAAAGATAACAAGTTCTCAAGAATCTTTTTTCAGCCTAAGCTAAATATATTTTTATCAGTCTTTTATTCTTTTTTGCTAAGCATCATTTCTCATTCAAATAATGGAATCAAGGAAACAAACCTATCCCTTCACTTTAATTAATTCCTCTTTTCTCTCCATTCTTCTATATATATATATATATATGCACACTCAACTTCTTCCAATAACCGTTGTCCATGTTGAGTTAGAATAATCTTTCTTCTTACAATCAAAAGGTTTTGAAATATACTTTTATGCAGATTCTCATTCTCTCTCTCTCTCTATATATATAAGAAAAATAAAATTTACATAAATTCATCAACAATATTTTACAAATTACCAAAAACTTTAAAATTCACAAAAAAATATTGCAATTTACTAAAAGCAGAAATAGATTTTAGAAAAATTCTATCCTTCAATAAATAAAATATGAAAAATTTAGGGAAGTAGAATTCTTTTCCCCTGCAATCTTAGCAATATGTGAAAAAAAGAGGTCTCCTGTATATATATATACAAGAAAAGTTTGCCTTTTTCCAAGGAATGGTGACCTTTTTCTTCTATTTTATTTCCTTCAGTGCTAAGGTAGGAGACAAAGTTAACAATGGTGGCATTCTTTTGACTACAAAAGGATTGCAGTTTTTTCTGCTTTTTCTTTGTCTTGCTCTGGCTAGCTTTTGGAAAAGCTGAAGGAGTGATTAACATGGAAACTAAATTTATACCAATACATATTATAAGCCGCATGTCTTATATCGAAAACAAACATATTTTTAGATATCAAATCAAACTGTTAACATTATCGGATATATGTGTGCATGTCCATGCAGTGACAGAGAGATCGTTGTTTTATACTTATTTGTTTGTGCAATTAGATTTTATTGTACATATTTTAAATTAATTTTTTAATTTATTGTACATACTTAACGTTTGCTATAATGAATTGGGTAAAAAAGAAATTAAATGGAATTTAAATTAGAGAAAGTAAATTGTATTTTAAGTGAATTCTATCTATAAGATTAGAAATTTAAAATTTAGAATCATTACTATTGAGAGAGTTTTAGTTGAATTTTGCTGAAATTTAGTGAAATATATGTATAAAAAAAAAGAAATTGCGTAAATAAAGAATTTAAATTATAATAACTAATTTGGATATTTTTTCAAAAATTCTCAAAAGGAGAAAAAAAAAGTGTCATAATTTCGAATCACTGTTAGTCATTATTATTGATGAGTCTAAATCCAATCAGAATTTAATTTAATCAGAAAATTTTTTTTTATTTTTTTTGTGTAAATCATTGGTGTCCAAATCCCACTGTTAGGGATCACTTAATCTGACTTAGAATTTAATTACAATTAAGGTTCATCGATCTGTTCTATAAATATGTTTAGTAGAGGTTGAACTTAATAGTTCTTTCCACATGTCTGAAAATAAAATAACGTTGTAATAAATAAAATTTATTTTTATAAGAGATTTAATCTGAGTATAAACAAAATTTCATGCTTGAAAAATGGCAAAACCAAAATCTGAACTAATATTTTATGAAAACCAAAAATTTATTATCTTACTTGGCTTTTTATGAATTTAAATTCCTAATAAATATTAGCTAGTGCATTGTTAAGCAATGAATTTTTAGTTAATCTGATCGTAAGAGAGTATAAATCCAATAAAAATAATATTTTATTCATTAAATTGAATGCATTTTGAAATTAGGGTTTTGTAACTAAAATTAAAGTTCATGTTACTATGAGAAGAAAGTTGAATTTAGGATATAATTAAAAAATCCGCAAAGTTTGTGATATTTTAACGATTTGGCTAAAAATTTGAGATTTTAGAAAATTTCTAATTTTTTCAAATAATGATCACTATGTTAGTGAAGCTACATCATTAGATATTACTCTTAGCCACTTCAGGATTATTGGAGGGAGCAAAAGAGAAGGATTTGATGAGATATGACATAAGATATTAATTAGAATATATAAATTATTTTTAATAAATTCCGAAATCTCAAATCCCCATCCCAAATCATAAGGATACCTTTCTTATATAGTGAAAAAAAAAGTCAATTGATACTTCATGCAATATCATCAAAGACTAATAGTAGCATTGTATTACGTTTACAAAAACGTAATTCTTGAACGAGAAGTAAATCCATATAGAAGATATTAAAAGTATCTCAATAAAAAAATTACTGAATTAAAACAGAATAAATTTTATATAAACATAATTCTTGAACTCCACTTTTAATAAATACATAAACCCTTTAATACACGAATTTAATCCTTCCTCTTTTCCGTTTCAGATTTCTTTCCTTCTCATTTTCAATTTCAATTAATCTGAAAAGATTTCAAATTTTCATTAAATTGAGAATATGAAAATGAGGGGCGCCATAGCCAAGAAAACAATAAAACAAGCCAGCACGATTTTTCTCTCCATCGCAACTTAAATTCTCTACCGCAGTAAATATGTCTCATTGAAACAAAAAATATATGTCATTGAAAATGTTGAAGTTTTGATTTAAAGTAAACTTTCGGCATACTAATCATAAAAGCTATCAAGCAATTAAACAACACCCAAAAACTACTTTTCTGACAAATAATTTCAATTATAATGTCAATTAGACAGTTAAAAATTGTGTGGTGAGTGAATATCAGACACCTTGTGCCTGGTACAGAATAACAACGAGGATTGTTTTCAGAGAGAGTATTCTTCTTTCTCTACCTATCTTAAATCTGCGGACAGTCAAAAATCACCCACAATTTGTGCGGATATGAACAAAAAATTTGAGACTCCTTTCGAAGATGAGCTTTTTTTATCCGGTTTATTTTTTATCAAAGTCTGCACATGCCGGGCCAAACATATCTGCGGGAACCCGCAATAAAACATATATATACGTATAATAGCAGAAAGGGGAGTTAGAGAGCCCTACAAAACACGCCCGAAATATACGTATCACGAAATTCGAGCTTTTTGTTCTTCACAACTTAAGGTACTCTCTCTCTCTCAAAAGACTTGGAGGTTTAAAAATAGATATTATGATATCTTGTTCCTTGTTTAGATGCTGATTATGTTGTCAGATTTTGTGGATTTTTTGGGTTCTGATGTGTGTTTTTGATTGATTACTATTTTTAGATTATTTTTGCCTTTTATGCTTCTGATAATTCTTCAAGTTATTGGCATTTCCTTTAGTTGCAACTGGCTTGCGATAGTACGTTCCCCTGCTTGTGGTTTGACTCCCCTTCTTTTCCCTTCTATGGATTGATTTGTCATTTCTTGTTTTTCTCCGCCTATCCTTATGCTTGCTGGTATTAATCATGTCATTTGGTTAGCTTGTTTGACAAATTCTATAGGGGCTATGTATGGAACGATCTGTTTCAAGATTATGCTGAAAAGTGCTGTCCTTTATACTGCTCTTGTTTGTGTTTTGTAATCTCCATTGCTTTCTTGTAACTTGCAAGAAAGTTTCTTGAGGTTTGAACAAAAGATCTATGCTTATCAACTGTTAAGGTCATTCGTAAGGAGTTTTGGTTGATTAACCGTATACATTTCTTATGCTGAAGTTTTATTCCTCTGCAAGTCAAGAAATAGAGTGATATAAAAAATCACAAGTTTTATTTCTTATAGTTGCGAATTATTTTTGGAAGACTACACACACATCACTGTTGTATGATCACTAGATACCAGTTCAATTAGAAGAAGTAAGCTTAGTTAGTTTGGATCCTATATTTGGTGGATCAAAAATCACAAGTTAGGAATGAGATTGTATCCTACACATGCATCTTAAGGCAGGCAGATGTTAGAAAAAGAAACATCTTACTTCTTTTCTTTTTAGTGGATTAAAGATAATATACAAATTGAGAAAATTCTAACCTATATAAGTCATTCACTGTATCTATCTCAAATGAAAAACGTCTTTTGTAAACAGTGCACCATGCGTTCCTGGAAACATCATTGAGATGGTGGGTATGTATTGCCATATGCTTACCCATTTTTCTTTTTAATTATTCTTATTTATTTTTAGAATAATTTTCAAGCTTTGAATGGGTGTCTTTTTTTTTTTTTCTTTGTTGGAAATTTTCCCTTTTTATGTTAAAATTTGATGTCATAGTATGCAAGTTATTTAATTTATAGTCGGATTATATATTATTTTAGTTTTTTTTTTCATTTGAATGTATATATTATTTAGTCTTCGTTAATTAATATATATGAAATTAATATAATTTGATGTCACAGGTCACAAATTTTAACATAAAAAGGGAAAATTTTCAACAAAGAAAAAAAAAGGACACCCATTCAAAGCTATTCTAAAAAATAAATAATAATAATAATTAAAAAGGAAAATAGGTCAAGCATACGTCAGTACATACCCATCATCTCAATGATGTATTATCAGCGGAATGCATGGTTGTGAAATCAAAGAAAACAGAGAAAGAGTGCTTGTTTACGAAAGACGTTTTTCATTTGAGATAGGTCATATAGGTTAGGATTTCCTCAATTTGTATATTATCTAACTTCTGCCTGCCTTTTAAGATGCGTGTGTAGGATCCTAACTTGTGACTTTTTATCCACCAAATATAGGATCCAAACTAACTAAGCTTACTTCTTTCTCACAGAGCTATATTAAGGTTCAAAAAATTATTTAATTAATCAATAAGCCTATCTATGTAGCTCAATTTGCAATGGGTCTGGGAGATCTTTACAACTTTCTTAGTTGTACTCGTGCTTTATATTTTTCAGTTAATTAAATATTATTATGTTAAGCCGCAATTATTGTTAAATTATTTAGCGATTCTTGAACTATATTTATCGTGTTTAATTGGCTCGCATGATTTTTTAATTATTGAGAAAATGTATAAAAAATCATTTATTTGAAACTATTTATACTTGATATTTTAATATGTACTTGTTATCAAGCATTGGTACAATTTGTCAATGCAAGCAGTTGTTTCGATTTGGTTTCGATCGGTTCATGGACACCTGATTCACGTGGTATATAGGGCTGGGGGAGCAATCAGTCAAATCAAGTTGATAATTTATTTAATGATTGAACTTTTAATACACTATAGCCTAATATATTTGGGTTGATTCTCCTTTCTTATTATACGTACACTTTTTTTATATTTAAAGAATGCAAAATTTTCACACATTCTAACATTATTTTCATAAAAATTAATAAAGTGAAATATATTTTTCTTAACGACTGTGAGATCGGCCATCCAATTTTGAATTAAGTGACCGTTAAAGTGATTTAGCAGCTGTTTTAGAATTCAGTTTTTTCCTTTCTTTTTTAGCTTTTCCCTTTATTTTTTTATTTGATCATTTAAAAAATAAAATATAATAATATTTAATTTTTAACGATTTCAAATAACGATCTTTTATCATTATCCTAGCTAACAAAATCAAAGGAGAGCTTCAAATTCTAATTTCAAAATTCTAAATTTCAGCTAAACTATCATCATGGTTAGTGGATGTATAAAACCAATATTATATATTGCCCTCTCTTCTTCAACTTTTAGACTTATATTTTTAGAGATTGACTTCGTTCCCTTGCCAACTAGCATTTTTATAGGACTGTTGTCTTATTATTTTTTATAATGGAAAACCAGTCAAACTTCGTTAGCGGATGAATAAAATCAATATTATATATTGCCTCTCTTCTTCAACTTTTAAACTCGTATTTTTGAAAATTAACTTCGTTCCCTTGTCAACTAGCATTTTCATAAGACTGTTGCCTTATTATCTTTTGATAATGAAAAACCAGTCATGACTGTTGCTTACCAGCTCACTCTGCAGAACCAATAGACTTCGAATTCCTATCCCAATAAAGCAAGCAAGCTGACTTCTTCTTTGTCTTAAGTGTATATGCATGTGTTGTAGGAGATGTTTCTTTTATTATAGTTTTGTATGGCTGTCCTAAGATCATTTAATAATATTAAGTCAATTGATTATTAATTTTTGAAACTTTATTTGAAATTTTTTCTTTTTTTCTTTTGGATGAAATATTATTATTAAATAATGAATTATTTTTAAGTTGCTGGTGTGAAATCTGTGGCCAGTTGAAGGTTCGGTGGTCTCCTCCTGAACACGATCAGTTCAAATTAAATGTTGCCCCTTCTATTTATGGGTCGTATAGATGTGGGTTTGGTTTTATCATTTGCAATGCCATTGGTTGCAGGTTGCTGCCGATTTAGTTTGTATTGAATTTGGCCTAAGCAGAGATTGAACAAGTAATTTTTCAAGTGACTAAGTCCTTGGAGTTGGATTTCTCTATTCTTAACATTGAATCAAATTCTCTTATGATGATTCAACATCTTTCATCCCATAATTTTTTGAAAAATGATTATTTTCGAAACTAAACTCCTTATTTTAGATTCTTTTGTTTCTCAGTTAGCTTCTTTTAATTTAATACATGTTCATAAAGGCAATCAAATTGCCCATGAACTATCTTAAATTAGCTAAAATTCTTAGATATTTGGATAGAGGACGTTCATCATTTTATCCTCTTGTATTATTGGACATTGACCATTCCCTTTAATATATTATATTTCTTTTTTTTTTTACCGATCTATCCATAAAATAGTATATATTTTTTCTTATAAACTTTCATAATTTAAGTGAAAAAATAATGCCCTCCAAAAGCCAATTAAATAAGAATATTCCCTTTAATAACCAACTAACCAAGTGTTGTACTTCAACAGGCAATTAAAGAATAATAAGATTTAACCTTTTTAAAAAAGCCAATGAGTGAGTTGCTAAAATCCTGGCGATAAATCTTTAAAGTCCTATAACGTAACGACACATACGAAATAATAATTATTTATTAAAAAAGTATAGTCTAGTCTATTAACGGTAACTTAACCGTTTATCCAATATTAACAAAAAAAAAAAAGAAAAAGAACATAGGTTAACCCGATACACGCAAATTGGAGTTAATTATACCACGACAATAGAATATATACATATATATAGAAATTGGATTATGTTTCCAAAACAAACACGTTGCCTTTTTTTTATTTTCGAATATATTCCTTTTCAGTTACAACTAAGCTGGATACAAATAAAAAATAAAAAATAATTAATGTACATTGTAAAAAAAATATTACCCCTCTATTCATAAATATAAATTATTTAAAATAATTTTTGGTCAATAAATATAAACAGTTTTTCAGATATGTTATGAAATTGATAGATGATCTGAAAAATTAGTCCTTTTTTTATTATTTTATGTGAAAATATAAGTGTTTTAAATTATTTTAAGAGTAATAAATAAAATTTTTTCAATATTTTTTTTATATTAGATATAATAACTATCTTTACAAGTTATATTACATTTAAAATAAAGGCTAATTTGACTAAATTATCCTTAATTTTGTTATAATTTAGGATAATTGATTATTTTCTTAATTCACGTGCCAAAAATCTTAATTGATATATATTTTTAGACAAATGAAATATTAAATGAAGCGATATAAACCATAATTTAATCAAATTAATGAACTTTTAATTATTATAATTTAGAGGAACTATACTTTTTTAATTATCATGGAAAAATTTTAAACGGTTTATTTATTTATTGAAGGTTATAGAATTTATTATTATGAAATGAAAATCAATTAAGTATAAAAATAAATCTCTAGTGAGTGTAAAATACACTATTCATAGTTTATTTAATAGCATTCTAATAACTAGAGAAGAAAATAAAAATTATTATTAATTATAATTTGTTAAACAATTGAAAATAATTTAATACGAAAAGGAATGGCAGTTTCGTAAATATGAAGAAAAGGAAAATACCATACGAACCGCGTGATAAGTGAACCGAAAGACAAATAAGTCATGTTTTTATTGAGGGGAGGATCAGTGGTATGTGGAGTAAATAAATAGAAACACGTAACCAATTCGATGAGCAGCAATAACAACCTCCTGAACGTTCGGGAACGCCACCTCGCCCTCCCCATCCATGCACGCACCGGCGCTTCACTGAGTTGTAATTCTACGTATAAAGAAAATAAAATTAATTAAGAATTTAAAAAATAATTTAAATATGAGATTTTATGGATATATAATCCACAATCTTGTTGGTCAAGTACAAAATTTAAAGTCAATAAATAAATTATCGTAAATCAAAATATCAAAACCGAGTAAAAAATCTGATTGTATGAGAGAGATTTACTCCTAATCTAAATAGATTTCTTTATCCGTTATCGCTATATAAACCCTTTAAGTCTCCCTTCAATATTCATCGTCTCTCTCGAAGAAAACTCACTCTCTTTTCTTTACTGTTTCTCTATCTTTCTTTTAACTCTACAGCCATGGTGAACGCTCAAACTGTTCATAATGTCGTTGGCATTATTGGTATGTCGTTGCTTCTCTTCTTGATTTTGGTTTCTTGGTGTTTGGATAACGATTGATCAAGAAAAAGGGATTCGTTTTTTCTGCAGATCCATATTTCAGCGCTTCGATTTTGCTTTATCCTTCGAGATTTTACTGAGATTTATGTGTGTTTCTATTTGCAGGGAATGTAATTTCTTTTGGCCTCTTCCTCTCGCCTGTGTAACGATCTCTCTCTCTATCTCCTTCACTGTTTTCTGTTTCATGATTAATGATTTTGATTTTGAAATTTGAAATATTGATTCTACAGTCCAACATTCTATCGCATATGGAAGAAGAAAGACGCCGAGGAGTTCCAGTTTTATCCTTATGTGGCTACGGTGCTGAATTGTATGTTTTGGATATTTTATGGTCTCCCCTTCGTTACACCGAACAGCATACTTGTTGTTACCATTAATGGTATTGGTCTTGTCATAGAGTTGGCATATCTTGCTCTTTACTGCATTTATGACAAACAGAACAAGGGACGGGTATGCATAATCATTTTCTCATCTCAATAACTATTTCCTAGCCTTAAATTGGTACTTTGATTAATTCTGTGTATATATTCCGTTTCTCAGAAACGCGTGATCTTTGGGCTTATTGGAGAAGTATTTTTCATGGCGGCCATTGTTCTAATCACCATGCTGTGTTTCCATACCCATAAGAAAAGAACTCTTTTCGTGGGTGTTTTCTGTGATGTCTTCAATGTTATAATGTACAGTTCACCACTTGGTATCATGGTAAGTCTAATTATGGTTATAATGATTATAATTAGAATCCAAATCCAAAAGGGTCGTCACTGTTAAATTATATTACTTATATTGGATTAATTTTCTTTTTTTGGCAGAAAAAAGTTATTACTACCAAAAGTGTGGAATATATGCCATTTTTTCTCTCTTTGGCTGGCTTTTTGAATGGTGTTTGTTGGACTGCCTATTCTCTCATCATCTTCGATCCCTTCATTCTAGTAAAATATCAACTTTCTTGAAATCTTATTATATTCTAAATGATTAATTGAAGACTAATTACATTTTTTTTATAAATTTGAACAGATAAGCAATGGTCTTGGAGCAATTTCCGGTCTTTTTCAGCTCATTCTCTATGCTTGGTACTATAGGACCACACCCAAGAAGGGTGAGGGTGAGGTGGTGAAGCCATCTGAGATTCAGCTATCTGGTGCAAATGCAGCAGCTAGGGTTTGAGTCAGCAGGCATAAGTCGTCTGTTTAGATTTTATGATATGCATTTATCTTTTTTCAGTTTTTAAGGCAGTAGGGAGTGCAATTTTGGTTCTATTTAGCAGGCAGAAGTCGTCTGTTTTAGATTTAATTTCTATTTAGTTCTTGATAAGTTTTGAGCATATTGTAGATAGCAGGGAATAACTCTTCTCTGACTTAATTTGCAGCTCTTTTCCAATTAATTCAAGATATTTTTGCCAATTTATTTCTTTTAGTCCAGTATTTTTACTAAGTTTCAAATTAGTCAGCAATTAGCACAAAAAGAAATAATTAATGATTTAAATTATTTATTATATGTTTCTGATTAATCTAATTCTAATTAATTAATTAAATTTGAAAATTTTTCATATCTTCATCACCAAATTTACTTCATTTATATCATTAGCCAGTTTATTAATACCACCAATCTCCACTTACAATTAGGAAGTGGCAGAGCCACTGTATCCTTAGTGGAGTCAAATCTAGAAAATTAAAAAAAAATCATTTACAAAATTTAATTATTTATTTGAGAAGAATAATAAAGATTTAAATTATTTAAAACAAAATTATTGTAAACTTTTTAAAAATAATTCATTTTATCTTTCAATTTCTTTTTTCTCTTTAAAATCCATAACTACTTGGGAAATTCCAAAGCTTTTTGTACCCCACAAATGCAAGATTCTTACTATTAATTACAAGAATAGTCAGGGCTGTTCAAGTGCCAAAAACTACTCAAGTCACGATCCAAACCGATTTTAAATTGTCGTTTTAAAAATTAGCGGTTCGATTCAATTTATAGAATTTGAAACATTGAACGATCAGTTTGGTTTATGGCTTCCCACTGACTAGAATTGAAATGTGAAATTGTAAATAACTTAGATATGACAAAATAAAATGTATGCCATGTGGAGCAGTGAAGGTTTAGCTTAATTTGACTCATAATTTTAATAGGCAAAAATAGCAATTATTATAGTAAGAAAAAAAATTGAAATTAGGATATTTTTAATTGTACACTGAAAACAAAAAGAAAAAATAAGGAAAAATGGAATCATGGAGTGAGACTGAATAACTATATATAGATGACAGATCATGTTTTTCAAAATGATTCAATAGTTGTTATGATAGAGAGGAGGGTGGCCACCAATAAATTTCCAAAGAGTCACAGAAACCATACAGGTTGAATTAGCCATGCGCCACCACCGTAAGAGCCAATTAGCATCAAGCAACAAATTTCTGTGCAAGGGGTGCTCCTCCCATTACAAGTGGCTTTCCTTTTCACCTTCCATGTTTGAGATACATAGTGCAGCAATTAGACTTTAAATGTACTTAAGACTTCACCATCTCATTACACAATTGACAAAAATCATAACATCAACAAAATTATCAATTATCTTATTTCACTTCATAATACTTGTGAAGAACGAAGTAGAATAATACTAAGAATATGCAAAATATATAAAATCATATATATTTTTTATTAGTGATGGAGTCAGAATTTTCTTTTCAGATGGCCAAATAAAAATGTCATGGATTAGAATACGAATCACGTGTAGTAAAGAACACTAAGGTAGTCATTTGTGATTAATATACCTTTATTTGAGTAATTTAAAAAAAAAATCGACTATTCCACCATTTTGACCTTCTGCTTGATACATTTATCGAAGCCCAACCCAAAAACCATGGAAGTTATAGCCAGGCTTTTCCGTGGGTCCAATCCATTAGCCATCCAGAAGTTTCAAAAATCCGAAAATCCATCTTATCCTGAGCGTGAGGATGACCTTTTGCTTGCAGTATTTCCTACACGTTATAATTCTGACTTCGCTGACCCACAAGTACAACCCAAAACCTTATCTAGTAATCAGTCTCATGCAATCTCCATCGCTCTCTCTCAAGCACACACTTTTCTTCTGTTCTTTCTACATTCTGATGTTATATATATCTTTGTTATCTAGTTAAATTTTCTGTTTGCAGTAATTTCAGTTATGGCAGCTATAATACCCTGCCACTGCTGTTCTTCTCTCGCTAACTCCAAATTTATAATCGGATCCAGAAACCAATTTCGCTGGGAAAACACTTTACATAGTAATGTTGCTTGGTGGGCTAGGCGACCAGGATCCAGATGCTCTATTAAGAACTTCAATCAACCTCAATTTCATAATAAAGAGGTGAGCTTTTTTTTTTTTTAATGCTTCTCTTCGTTTTTGCTCTAATTTTGGTTAATTGTTCTGCATTTTAGATTTTATTCTTAAATTTTATTGTGCACAGTTTAACTGGGAGGTGATAGTTGATGGGTATCATTTTTTTTTTTTCTGATATGGCAGCTTTTAATTAGCTTTATTTGATATTGTTTTGGTACTTTAATTCAATCGAACTTTATTGGAATTGGTGATTTGCAATTATTTTTCAGAAATTAGATTTTCTTGTTTTCATGCTGTTTTTCTTGAAGTTTTCTGTTTTAATAGTTGAGAAATGATAATGAATTTTTTTTCCTTTAACCAGAAAGGAAAGTCATTCTCGTTAAAGGAATGTGGAATTTCTCTTGCTTTGGCGGCTGGGTTGATAATCGGGGTTCCTTCATTGGATTGCTCTAGTAACGCATATGCAGCTACTCCTGCATTGCCTGATCTTTCTGTTTTAATATCTGGACCTCCAATTAAGGACCCAGGAGCATTATTAAGGTATGCTCTTCCAATTGATAATAAAGCTATTAGGGAAGTGCAAAAACCACTTGAAGATATTACAGAGAGTCTCAAGGTCGCTGGAGTCAAAGCACTAGATTCTGTGGAGCGAGTAAGATGCCTCATTCCTTTTGGTCTTGATAGGATTATAACAGGATATGGTGGATTATTGCTAATTTGCCAATAATCTTTGTTTGAAATGCAGAATGTTAGGCAGGCATCTCGATCTCTTAAGCAGGGAAAGAGTGTGATTATAGCAGGTTTGGCCGAATCAAAGAAGGACCATGGAGTTGAACTGCTTGACAAGCTAGAAGCTGGAATGGATGAGCTTCAACAGATTGTTGAGGATAGGAACAGAGATGCAGTTGCACCAAAACAGAAAGAGTTGCTTAATTATGTGGGAGGGTACGTACTGCATTGCAATCATTACTAATGGCATGTTGAAGATTCGTCTTCATGAAATCATGAGTACTTTAAAACACACAAAAAAAAAGGATAAAAAACATCAAGAACCTTAAGTTTTATATAACAAAGGGCAATGGCCAATTCAGATGCGTGTTTAAAGTCGAACAGCCATCTAGTTTGGAAAGCCAAAAAAATAGTTGTACCATGTGACAGATTTTCTAAATGTAATGCTGTTGAATCTGATCTCGACGCATGTCTACGATGAAGTTCGATGGAAGTTTCAAGTTGACATTCAATTATGACTTTGATAGAATAAAGTGCGTGATACATGTCCTGAAGTTAAAGATTTTTATACATTATGTTGCAAGTAGATTATGCTACCAAGCATTTTCACAGTGAGATTCAAGAGAATAATCTCATGAATTTAACATCTCTGAGCTTTTTCTTATTGGCATATTTTCTCATACCTTGTAATTGAAAACCTATATCTTAATTTTAAGTGAGAAAATAAACTCTGCAGGTTTTTAGCTAATTCAATTTATCATCATTGGATTATGCATGAAGCACACTTTTATCCCATAAGAGTTTCTTCCCCTCTATGTTAGAGGACTATCACTGGTCAAGGTTTGGTTTTCCAAACTTAATGAGATATTTGCCTTGGTAAATATGAGATAGAATGAGCCCATCATGGGAGGTTGATGGTAATATGATATCATACTTCTTATATAACTATCCGCTAACTGTCACAAGAGAAAATTGAGGACTTGGAATAGTTAATCCTCTTAAGATAAACTATTCTCATATATACCCTTGTCATTGACTGCAGCTGAGATCTTCCTGGGGCATTGGATTTCTGCAGTGTTGAAGAGGACATGGTGGATGGGTTCCCTTATGAAATCCCTGAAGAATACAGAAGTATGCCTACCTTGAAGGGGAGAGCAGCTGTGGACATGAAGGTCAAGGTTAAAGACAATCCTAATTTAGATGAATGTGTGTTCCACATTGTTCTAGATGGATACAATGCTCCAATAACTGCTGGGAATTTTCTAGATTTGGTGGAACGGCACTTCTATGATGGCATGGAAATCCAGAGAGGTAAAATCATTAAAAGCACGTAATATGATCCTTCTTTGCATCTGTAATGTTTTCCTTGCTCCCTCCCTCTCCCTCTAATTGTTTAAGGGAATAGTAGCAATCAACCTGAATAAGTTGCTGTCGGGTATGTTCTTACCTTTTATTTGACTAGTATGATTCAATTAATTGCAGCGGATGGCTTTGTTGTTCAAGCTGGAGATCCTGCAGGTCCTGCAGAGGGTTTTATTGATCCTAGTACAGAGAAAACTCGGACAATACCATTAGAAATCATGGTGAATGGGGAGAAAGCACCTTTCTATGGAGCAACACTGGAAGTAAGCTCCTCTCTGTCTCATCTCATGTGCACATTTTACATTAAACATAGATGATTGTCGAAAATCAGGGTATGACTTCAATGTTTTGTCATCTCTGCTTAAAGTGCTTTAGGCACTTATTTCCATAGCTTCATGTTTTATGTAATGGTACTTGAAATGACTATTCAAATACATAATTTATCGACCAAATCATCAGAAAAGTGGCTTTGCTGACGCATTGATAATGGTATTGAAGCTCTCTCAGGAGGTTGAATTTCAAGGTGCAAATTGCATTATATGAAAATTCAAGTATATTTAGTCGTAGTCATAGCTTCTGCATTGGTGTGATGTGCCTGAAGCCCCTCCTATGGAGTGACTATTATTCATGTTGGATTTTTCTCATTGAAATGGAACATTTAGAAATGCGTTGTGAAATTCCCTTTTTTTTTTTCTTTCTTTTTCACAATTTACACTATTTTCCCCTCCTGCAGTCCTTTTGTATCTTTATATAATACTGCTGAAGCCCATGTTCTTTGGATTTCTGATTTTAGTTGTCTTGTTACTTGACAGGAGCTTGGTTTATATAAGGCTCAGACAAAGCTTCCATTCAATGCATTTGGAACAATGGCCATGGCCAGAGAGGTGAAAGTTCAAATTTGAAATTGCTGCTTATCTTCCTCTTTTTCTCTGTCTGTATCTGTTTAGATGGTTATTCCATTATCTTGAAGCTTATATAAATTGCCTTTCCTAAAAATTTCTTTTTTGTTTTTAACAGGAATTTGAGAACAACTCAGCTTCAAGCCAGGTATTTTGGCTATTGAAAGAGAGTGAACTGACTCCCAGCAATGCAAATATATTGGATGGCCGGTATGCTGTTTTTGGTTATATAACTGAAAATGAGGATTATTTGGCTGATCTTAAGGTTGGTGATGTCATAGAGTCGATGCAAGTGGTTTCTGGCCTGGATAATTTAGTTAATCCAAGTTATAAGATTGCAGGCTAGGCCTCGACACATTTTCGGTAATTATATCATGAATGAATGAGAGTTAGTTGACCTTTTCCAGCAAATTTGGTGATATGAAGGTACAATACTGCTGTATGTTCGGCGGTTTCCGAACTTGCCATTTGTTTTTTATTCAATTATATCCTTTCATTTTGGAAACATCTTAGTGTGAGTTAAGAATGTATTTCTTGAATGTAGCCAACTTCTTCATTGATTCATTTCATATTACAAGCATTCTCAGTTTTTTCATGTTGTTCGTGCACTTTGAACTTGGCATTGAAGATACTGGACAATTTCGAGTTCCTCCGAGTTCAAAATATGTCATCATGTCTCTCTGCTAGAGTTACCAAATTTAATTAAATATTTTATTTTCTTCGTATGATTTTAAATATATTCTATAGTATATTAATTGAGTTTTAACATTAATTTATAGCATCTAATGTTGTCATTTATAGGTCATTATCCCCCTTCCCCATGCTACAAGAAGTCTGTTATTTTATCATAATAAATATATAAAAAGAAAATGCTAATTTGTGCTTCAATTTGAATTGACTTAAATTTATAAAAGGCTATTTTCATTTTTTTTAACGAATTTATAGTAAAATAGTACATTTTAGACGAAAGAATTAAATAATTTAGCAGATATATATTGCAAGTATTTGTTAATGAATTTACTAAAAAGCAAGATAAAAGATTAATTAGAGTCAAATTTCAGAAACTATATAGTAATTCTCTTTAAATATATTCAAACATTAATTTCGATTTAAAATTTTTAATGAGAAAGGGATTGGGTGGAACATGGAGTAAATGCAGATTTTCTAAAATAAATTTTAACCCTCGAGTTCGGTATTTGAGTCAAGAATTTTCTTTCAGTGAGTTTTGTGGAATTGCAGTGTTGAATTTAGAGCTGGCTTTTCAAAGTTGCGTTGGCCAAACATATCAAATGGATTCAGTTCAATTATAAGATCACTTCTATGCTTTTCCAGTTTCTTATCTTCCCTAAACATATGGTAAATTTAAATTCTGAAAGAAGGCTCAGTTTATCCAAATGAAAAAGTGGATAAAACAATAAATTTTGATATTTAATATTTATTATTAGATAATAGAAACAATTTTCAGTTAAAGAAACATTACTGTTTTACTTTCATTCTAAGATTTGGATTTGGCCTTTTTGCTCATTTGGTGCAAAGTTGGTATGATAACTATATAAAAACTGATTTTTATATAGTCAAGAAACAACATTTGCCACCACTAGATCATACTAAGAGTTTATTTGGCACCTGATGATCAAAACAATTTGATATAAAAAAGCTCATCATACAGAAAAAGAAGTGTATCTGACTCATCCATGCAATGAATGGTCAGTCAAATAAGATTCTGATAACACAGAGCAAGACCAAGATTTAAAGAAAGAAAGCTTTACAGAAAGCATAATCCCATCAAAGAAACAGTTAAACTGCAGGGCTCCCTCTAGGTGTATAGCCTCCGCGGTTTACTATAACCTCCCAACAATCTCTTCAATTGAACAAGATACCTATTGGAACTTTCAGAATCAAACTTTCTGATATCCTCAACACATTTATGGCCCTCGGTACCTGCGGAAACAAAGACAACCTTGTGGCTGATCACCTGGGATCATACCTCCACCCTTGGATGTGTCAATTGCCTCTAACATGGACACAACCTCATCCATCTCTGGCCGCCGGTCAGGGTTGGCGTCCCAGCATCGCTTCATTACATTTGCAAGGGAGCTTGGGCAACATCGAGGTATTTCCGGCCGCAGATTCTGTTGTTTCATATAAAAGTTTATATTGTTTTTTTCTTTCAGCTTATTACTATAGTAATGGAAGTTTGCTATAATACATTTTTGCAACAAAAAAGAAAAAGAGTTGAAAGACTTCATCTACCTGTCGGACAACAGCGGATGTAACTTCTGAGAAGCTGAGGTCTGGATATGGCATATCACAACAGTATATCTCCCAGAGGCAGATACCAAAACTGTAAACATCGCACTTTCTATTATATGGGCTGCCATTGAGAACCTGTTTCAATTGCAAGTTATTGACAATAAATAGTATGTCCAAAGATGAAAGAAATCATATAGGAATTAATATAAGAATTTTCATAAACAATCCCAATATATTGATCATCAACCATATAAACACTTGTCTAAAAGCTGACAAAGGATAACTATTCACATTAAAACTGAGCTTCAAATTGAAAAAATTCTGATAATACAACTGCTTCAAACAATTTATTTTTGTATAACCATTCAAACAAGGATCATTTTGAAAGAAAAATAAGTTCCACCGGGAAGACTTTGATTGAACTTGGCCTCTTTTTCCTGTTTGAATTGTAACTTGCTGAAACTTCTATATCAAGCAATGTGAAGCATCAAAGTAATAAAATTAGAACACTTCTAAGTTACATCAAAGGTAGAAGAACCTTAATCAAAACTCCAATGTTTTGCAGCAATTATAATCCAAGCCTAACAGTTCTTTGGCAGTTAGCCAATAAGTGGTAGATACTCTTTTAGCCTTATCAAAATGCATATAACAGAGGTTATGCTTCATAGGCTGCGTACCTCTGGTGCCATGTATCCAAGTGTTCCAGTTTCTCCAGTCATGTCATTAGGATTTGATGCTTCCATGCGAGCAACTCCAAAGTCAGCTATTTTCACTGCACGTGTCTTGTCAAGAAGCATGTTTTCTGTTTTAACATCTCTATGGACAATCTTCTTGGAATGGAGATAGCTCAACCTATAAAGAAAGATAGCAGCTTCAATAAACATGATCTACATTGTATGCTTCAATAAACATGATCTACATTTTATGCTTCAATTGTAAAGGATAAATGGAAACACTCATGAAAAAATAAGTTAAAATTCACAGATTTGAAGATCACATAAAAGACAGATGGGCAAAGAGAATTTGACCCTCGAGCAAGATCTAGTGCCAGTTGAATAACCACTTTAAAAGCCAGCTTCCTTCTCCTGTTCTTTATTAGGTAAGATTTCAAAGCACCTCCAGGACAATATTCAACAACAACACAACAAACATTACTGGGCATGCCAATATGACCATTGTCAGTTTGTATGTTCAACTCTGATGATCCTATCGTCGCTCCAATGAACTGCCAAGAGAATATGGCATTACTACTAACGAAGTAGATAATAACAGTAGCTAAATAATTAAACGCAAGGTAATTCATTCTGAGGATCTAAAACATATACTTCTAGCAAAATGAGAAAATGCAACAGAAACACTATTTTCTGATGGAAATCCTATTAAAATTTCACATTATTTGATCCTCCAAGTCCTTCAAATTTAAATGTTATTTCACCTTTGAAAATCAAGACTAGTCAAAGGGTTCATTGAAGAGTTCTAGTCATCTCTGAAATTACACCACTAGCACGATAGCTGTCCTACAACAAGTACCTAAACAGGGGAATATTAGATTGCATAATTCTTTTTTTCTTGAATTAAATGTCAATTTCTCCAAAAAAATTAATCAGTAAAATGTACATCCATGAAACCATAAATAATAGAAAAGTTGTGCCTTTAATTATTTCACAGTATTATACAGCTTAAAGGTGACTGCTCACATGCATCTTTTAAAGCTCAAAAAAAGGTGTACATCAAAAATAAAGTTTTGCTTCTGAAAATTTATATCCTACTCTCAATTTGACTTTTAAACTTGAAACCCTTATTTGGGAAAAAAATATTATATGTCAATTCAACTCCAAAACAGATGAGAGAAGAAGAGTCAACATCAAATTTTACCTTAGTTACATTAGGATGATCAAGCTTATGCCAAACAGCAACTTCTTGTGTAAAAGCTGCTCTAAGTGAAGCTAATTCAGCATCTGACCTGTGACCCTCCTCCCCCCAATCAAGAAGTTTAACTGAGATTGAGAAAGGAACAAAAATTCAATATACTGCCAAAATTCGAAAAAAAAAGTTAAACTGGACAGGGCCTTAGGATTTCAATTATGAGTTCACATATTTGCAACAGAAAAAAAAAAAGGACTTAGCTAAGAACAAGTACACTCCATGAGAGGAAATAATACACATTAGATTATGTTATGCCTAAATGAAATTTCATAAATCATACTTAAAAGAATGCATTTAGAGTTCTGTGTAGCAATTAAATTATGGGATGAGGACAAAACCGCAAAATAATTGGCAAGGATTTAGTTAGACGATGAGATAAGCATCCATTTGCAGCTTTAAAGCTAGATAGAGGATAAGTCAACTATCAGCTTGATTGCCTTAACTCTCTAGTGATATTAATTATCTACAGAAAGTGACATGCAAAGATGAAAGGCAACAAATGATAAATCTGGACACAAGAAAGTTGGGACAACAACAAAAAAAAAAAAAGCATATCTTCCTGCAGCTAACTGTCAACTCACCCAATCTCGTGAAATCACAGATTTTGCAAGGCTAGATCAACAAGGGTCAATCACTAACTATTTCATGATTATTAAACAAAAAAGTAATAATAGGTTTAGAAAAAAAAAATCCAAAAAAAATAAAAAAAAAAACTTTCCTCTGTTTCGATTGCAGATTTGGAGGCATGGAAAACTTAATTCAACTAAGCAAAGTGCTTGTGCCTTTCTTAATAGGAAAATTAATTTCCTTAATAAATCTCAAAATATGTGGTACTTAACATAAAAGATTTAAATTCCCCTTTTTACCACTTAACACATAAACAGAGATTCTGAAAACAACAATGTCAAGAAATTACTAAAAAAAAAAAAAACCACCCATAACCACAAAAAATTCTCTAATTGCTTTCAAGGAACGATAAACCAATGCAATTTTTACTGTCTTCAGAAAAAGGCCAAAGTATAGCTTATAAACTTGAATTAACAACCATGTTCTACAAAATCAATAGTATAACTAATCATAATAAGGCCTAGAAGAGCCAGTGTTACAAACTTCCAACATTTCTCTGTAATATTTCACCGAAGATAAAAGGCTCAAAAATGGGTTTCAAATCATCACCAAAAAAGACATTGCAATGATTAAAATGTTACATGCATTATCGATGTGTATGAACTCAAATATGAACAAGAAATGAAAAAAATAATGGATTTTGAGAACTGGGTAATCTTTTTTGAAAACAAAAAAAAATACCAGAAAGCTAAGTTCTTGCACATACCAGCAACATCTTGGCCATCATAAATGCCACGATGAACAGTGCCAAAAGTGCCACGAGCTATAACACTTTTGATTATAAGCTTAGAAGGGTCAATCTCCCATTCTTGCCTACTTATAGTGTCATTATTCAAGGTTCTTCGTACTACTACTCCCTCTCCTTCTTCTTCTCCATCTTTCTTGCTCTTGTTTTTCTCCATGGTCCATGCTCTACTTAGATGCCTTTGAAGCTGTTCATCTAAGCTTTTCAGATCTATCTGATCTGCTCTGACATACCCACCTCCACTTTCACTCTTCTCCTTCATTTCTCTTTCTCTCTCTAAAAAAGAACTGTTTTGCTTTGTTTTTGACTGGATAAATCAATGAACAAGTAACACAAACAAGAGCCTTTCTTTCTTTGCTTATTGGTAGCTCTGTAGATGCTGTAGGTGCAAACGACAAGGACAAAGAGCAACTGCCTGTGGACCTGTGGGTTTTTAGTTTTAGATTTTCAAGTGTTAAGCTGCTGTTTTCGTTCCCCCTTCCCCTTCGAGTCTATCTGTATCTATGCTAGCGATTGCGATGCTGGTGATGCTGATATTGTTAATATATAATATAATAATTAATTATTACTGGTGAAATGTTTAAATTCACTGCAATATTTTACCAAAACAAACATTGCTCTCAATTTTTACTTTAACTCTTTAAATACTATTATTTATAAAATTACACATATTAAATATTTTAATTAATAAAATTTTTATATTAAATATTAAAATTTATAAAATTTTTTATTGAAAATTACAACTTATAAAATTAAATGCGTAAAAAAATAGATCCACATCGCAAAAGCTAATTTGTAAAAACCGTCAAAGTGAAAGTTTATCCTAGTCTTTTATATAGCTCAGACTCCTTATTCTAAACCAATATGTCAATGCCTAGATTTTAAGATTAGGCTTGACTTTCTAGTAAAATTAATTAAAATAGCTGAAAAATTTAGTAATCACATATTAAATTAACATTTCATATGTGAAAAATAAAAACAATAAAAAATTTATTGTCACTGGTGTGAAAAGGTATGCAACGTTCCCAAAATTCATAATTTTCAGAGTACAACAGAAACTTTGAAAATTTTAGAGCAGCACAAATTTTTTTACAGTAAATTTATGTATTTTGTTGTTAATTATTACATATGTGTGTGGGCATGTGCTATGGACTCAATATTTTTAAATAAAAATAGACTAATAGGCAAAATGTTTAAATTCATTTATATATTTTTGAATACTATAAGTTATAAGTATGAGTTTTTGAATACTTGTTGTTCCTTACTTTCTTCTATGTTTAAAACTTTTAGTCATGAGTACTCTACCTATTATTAATAAAAAAAGATAAATATTTTAAATATTTTTTAGGCTAGATAATTTAAAGACAGTAGATATCCTGTTGATTTAAAATTTACTTTAGACATGTTTGAAATAAACACGTTTGCCAAAATTCTTAATATTTTTTGGATATAGATACCTAAATGAATATGAACCGATACAAATAATTTAGAATTAGCCCGTATTCATCCACTTCCATATTAAAATATAATAGCAATAATAGATTATTCAATTAACGAGAATGAGAATTATATAATCTGAATTGACCGATGGTAAATAGAGACCAATATTCGTGATTACCGATAATTAATAAATGAAAAAAATATGAATTTATAAAATTATAAAAAGATTGTCAATGTTCTAAAAATATTTTAATCTTTTCAACCCTAAATTTTTATATATTTTGACAGGTAAAATATTAGTTGTGGTAATATCCTAATAGCAGTAGAAGAGGAGGTCATAAAACAAAATGAGGAATAGGCGTGAAATGTGGCAAAAGGATTTTTCCTGAACAAGACGTCTGTTACTCACCCTTCGTCCTTCAGTTTATTACTCCCACCAACAATACTTTTTCTCAATATACCTTTTGGCTAATAATATTATTATTTACCTTTTTTTCATCCATTAGTCATTTTATTTTAAAAATTGTTTTTTTTTTTACCGTTATCTTTTAATAGAATAATTTAATCATTTATAATTATATTTTTATATAATTATCAATGAGACTTATAATACCATAAAGATAATATATTAATAGAATAATGGCTAAACAATTTCTTTAATAGGCTTTACTTAATTAATTATTTGTGAGTTGGGGAATATGATTTTGGTCAGTTACGCAAACAGTTAGATGGAAGTTTTGGAGTATTATTTTAATTAAATAGAAGAACCGACATTTTTATGTTGACATATTGACTTATTAGTGTTAAGTCATACATATATTTTTTTATGTCATGCTTAAATGTATACACAATTTATTAAATTTTTTTCATATATAAAGTAAATTTCAATTGAACTTACAAATTCAAATGCATGTCAGGTTATATGCAAAGTTCAGGATAACACAAGGTTAAAATTATAAAATTCAGCCGTTAATCTTATAATATAAATATTAAAGAACTTAATTGATGAATCCATGTCTAATCTGATTAGTTTTTAATTTTCTTATACTGGATCGATTTAATTTAAGCTGAATTCAAACAATTTAAGTTGAATAAAATGAATTTTACTAAATCAAAATTTTATTGAGAGTCAAATCGAAGTAAATTGATTTAATTTATATAACGTAGTTTATTTTGTATTTTTTGGGATTCTTAAAAAATGAACCTTATAAAAAAAATTTTATTTTTTTATAGAAACTGATACTATACGAAATAGTTTAAAACTAGTTCAATCGGTTTTCCTTAATAGTGTCCATCCCTACTTATTTTTTTATATAAAATCACATTCTTCTGTCCAAATAATTAAAAATTATTGCTTGTCTGCTATTTGTTTTCCTTTTTTCCTTTATTATGTGACTATGAAAATTGTTTTTTAATGAAATTAATCCAATCCATCTATTAAGAAAGGGCATGATCTGTCTTATTGATATTAATATTGTGTTTATTCCTAAAGGAGCAATGGAGAGTTATTTTTATTCCACTTCTATTATTTTACATTTATGGATATGAATACAAATATCACCCAATTATTATGTAAGAAATCATGGGTACAAGATGCATGGATGGAAATATCTTTGGTGATCTTTTTTTTCCCTCAATTATCCCTTGTTTGTCAAAAAAAAAAGAAATTTTACATTTATAATTTATAAAGCACAAAATTGGCACCAACAAAATTCATGGCAGCATGTCCTTTTTGATACCATAAAGTAGTACTTTACTAACTATAAGGTGATGGACAGAATTTGATGATTGAATAATTGTCAATCAAGTATTTTTTATTTATGTATTAAAAATGGTTGTGATTGGACAAAGGTTGTCCATGTCTTGCACCACATGGGAAAGTTCATGACATGATTGGATGTTATGTATATAATTTAATTATATGTTTAGTTTGACTCGTTCAAGACTTAAAACGTTCAAACTTTTATTTATTAAATACTTTAATTTATAAAATATTTTATTAAATGCTATAATTAAATTGATTAAATATTTATTCAATCGACAAAAATTTGAAACTATAAGGGCATAATATATTCTTATCCTAGTTTGGATTACCACTAAATTAAAATTATAAAGTAAAGAAGCATTTGTACATTTGGAATATATAATGCAAAATACTATTAATGGTTGATGCGAGGGAGAGAGAGGAATTTAGAGCCATTTTACACTAAGCAATTAAGCAAACTAATGCAAAAGAATCTCATAAAATTTATTTCTTGCACTTGAGAATTTGTGACCAACTTTAGGAATAAACTTATTAATTGGTACCAAAAGTACTAAATTAAGCACTATGGGTTCTCTTCAAGGAGTACTCACCTTACAAGAAAGTACATATTTATTGAACTCTCTTGAACGCAGTTTGATGCCATTGTTTGTGGAAAAGGGTGCTTGAAATGGGTATAGAATTCTCATTAGAAAAAAACAAAACAAAAGAAAAAGTGAGAGAAATTATATTCTCTTTGCTTTATTTTTTTATGTTAATTGATTTTTCTTATTGAATCTATGGCTGTGATACATTTGGTTATATTGGTTAGATGGTGATGTTGTAATTTGAGCTGAGCTTGCAAACTTTTGAATAAATGTACAATATAAATTTTAATCAAAATACTTCCAATCAAGGTAAGTATTCAAATAATTTATTGCATTACATAGTGTTAACATATACGATTATTCTTATTAAATAAAACCCTAAATAGGAATTAAATCAAGATTCGGAATCCTAATCCTGCGCTGACTGTTCAGACTCCAATATAAATACCTAAATTTTACCGCAAAGGAGGGTTAATCGCAATTATTCTATCCCAAAATTCTGTCAAGTTAACAATTGGTGCAGTGAGCGTGGAACACACCTTCAACCTCTCCCTAACCCTCGCAAACCTTTCAGCTCCCTGTTCATCATCATGGCCGCTAACCCAACTGAAAACCCTAACATTGAGAACTTAACCAATGAACATGGCGAATCTGGTCATCCGATCACCCTCACCCTTCCACCTGTAACTGATCCCCAAGTAGCAGCTACTTTAGCCAAAGCTTATTCATAGTTCACTACCATCCTAAAAAATATCTTGGAGAGCTCCACACCTGGTGGCGATCCTACTATGCCTCCCAAACCCGTAGACCCATTCTTTAACAAAGGAAAGGTTCATCCGCCTTCTCCCAAACACCTAGCTCATTCTCTCTCCGAACGATACCAAGAAGTTAGGTCAAAACCTACTCATACTCGTGGTCAAGAGGTTAGCCACACCTAGATTTTGGATGAGGCGAACCTTAGAGATGTTGTTAAGGAGATAGTGCGAGAATGCAAGGAATTAAAGGAGAACGAAGATTATGGCCTTCGTCAAGACTCGCCCTTATCTCTGGCCATACTAGCTGCAAGCTTCCCACCCAAATTTAAACTCCCTACCTTTCAATCTTATGATGGTTACACTGATCCCAGGAGCCATTTAGCCACTTTTCGAACCATCATGTACCTGCAAACTAACTCGAAGGATTTGATGTGTAAAGTCTTTCTGATCACCCTTAAAGGCGTTGCACAGGAGTGGTATCAAACACTTAAAACAGGGTCTATTCATTCTTTTTCACAACTAGCCGCAGCCTTGAGGGCTCGGTTCATAACTTGCATCCCATCTAGAAAAAATTCATCGGACCTGATGGACCTAAAGAGAGAAGAAGGCAAGACATTGCGCCAGTATGTAGCTAGATTCCAAAGGGTGGCCATACAGGTGGAGAACCTAAATGACGAGGTGGCAATTAGTGCGAGGGCAAAAAACTGCAAATACAACAAGTTATTTGAAAATCTAAGCATTGATCCCCCTGCCACTTTTGCAGAACTTATGGCGAGAGCCCATAAGTATATTAAGCTAGATGAAGCTTATGAAACTCAACAACAACGCAAGCCAGCCAAGGAGGAGAAGCATAGACCCAGAAGACACTCGCCCATTGGGGGTAGGCGCTCACCCAAGAGAAGGTCATCCATCCGGCCATTCCGAAAGAGCTATACTGTCTGAACCCCCTACTCCCGAAGTTCGGAATCTTACCGAGATCTGAAGTTCACCCCAATAAACAAACCACGATAGGCAATCTTGTCGTGGATTCAGGAACAAGGTGACCGAATCCCATGTCAATATCCTAAGAGAATGAGGGAAGATTCAACAGGTATCAGGGACAAAAGCAAATATTGTGAGTTCCACAGAGATGTGGGTCATGAAACTGATGATTGTTGGCAGTTGAAAAAAGAAGTTGAGCGCCTCATACAAATGGGCGAGCTAAAACAATTTGTAGGGGGAAATAAACAAGAAGAAAGACAACCGAACAAGCCTGATAGGGGTGTTCGGACCGTGGGTACTATTCACACCATATTCGGTGGTTCGGCGGGTGGTGAGAGTAATTCAGCAAGGAAAAGAAAAGCTAGAGAGATATACTCTATCTTGCCTCCGCAGGCAACTAAACCTAAGCAGCCTATATCCTTCTCTAAGAGTGATGGAGAGCGGGTTCGAATGCCGCACAATGATGCCTTAGTGATTGAGGGCATTCTGGAGAACTTTTTGGTGAAGAGGATCTTAGTGGACGGGGGCAGTGTGGTTAATATGTTAACCATGGAAGTATTCAAAGCCCTTAAGCTGGATATGGCGAAGTTAAAATCCATCCGTACCCCCCTTGTGGGTTTGGCAGGTCAACCAGTTCAGGTTGCAGGAGCGATAGATCTGAGCATGGAACTCTATGAAGAAGAGTTGTCTAAAAGGGTTAAGCTGGAATTCATGGTGACGGATCTTCAATTCCCCTATAATGTTATATTAGGAAGACCTGCCTTATATGAGTTAGAGGCAGTAACAAGTATCAAATACCTAACCATGAAACTCTACTCCGATGAAGGTGAAGTAATAGTTGTGAGAGGCGATCAAAAGGCAGTGCGAGAAGCCTATGTGGTAGCTTTAAAGGGTCTCTCATTGGCTTTACCAATTATGTAGATGCTAGAAGAAGAATTGCACGATCAGTACACAAAACACCTTCCTTTTGACATCCCAAGGCCTACAGAAGACTCTAGTCCTGAACCGGTGGGCGAACTAATTACATGGGAAATTGAGGAAGGAAAAAACATAAAGATGGGAGCTGATTTACCGAGCAAAGTACAGGAGAACATGAAAGAAGTTTTGAGAGATAACATACATAGTTTCGCGTGGTCTGCAGGTGATATAATAGGGATAAATCTGAACATCATCTCTCACAAACTCAGCATAGATCCGAGTTTTAAGCCCATTAAACAGAAAAAATGAAATCATGGCTATAAAAGGCCGCAAGTAATAGCGACAGAAATTGATAAACTCCTGAAAGCAGGCTTTATAAGAGAAGTAGATTATCCGGAGTGGTTGGCGAACATTGTCCTTGTGCCTAAACCTAATGGGAAGTGGAGACTCTGTGTTGACTTTACAGATCTGAACAAGGCATGCCCTAAAGATTCGTACCCCTTGCCTAACATTGATCAGTTGGTCGACTCAATAGCTAGATATGAAGTGTATAGCTTTGTTGATGTAGTAGCAGCGTATCACCAGATCAGGATGAATGAATTGGATGCTGAAAAGACAAGTTTCCTTACTGATCGAGGCACCTATTGCTACCAAGTTATGCCTTTCGGACTAAAAAATGCTGGTGCAACATATCAGAGACTGGTCAATCACATGTTCAAGGATCACATTGGCCGAACAGTAGAAGTATATGTAGATGATGATAGTGAAAAGCATCCGAGCTGCTGACTATCCTAGGGATTTACAAGAAGCATTTCACATTTTGAACAAGTTCGGCATGACACTCAACCCAAAAAAATGCTCATTTGGGGTCAAAGTAAGAAAATTCTTAGGGTTCATGATATCTCAGAGAGGAATAGAGGCGAACCCTGAGAAGATCAAACCAATCCTAGAGATGAAACAGCCTACCAACATTCATGAAGTCCAGCAATTAAATGGCTGAATAGTTTCCTTGGGAAGATTTATGTCCTGTTCGGCTAAAAGGTGCATGCACTTCTATCAAACACTAAAGTAGTTGAGAGGGTTCAAGTGGGATGATCAGTGCCAGCTCGCCTTCGATCAAATTAAAGAGTTTCTATCCTCTACTCCAATCTTGAGTAGACCTAAGAAAGACGAACCCTTGTATTTATACTTGGCAGCTATGGAGAATTCGGTGGCTTCTGTATTGCTCAGGGAAGAAGGTGGTTAGCAATATCCCGTTTATTATGTGAGCAAAGTCTTAAGGGGAGCCAAACTCTGCTATCCATGTGTGAAAAAGTTAGCCTTCGCTAGCCTCACAATATCCAATCGCCTACACCATTACTTCCAGTCACACACTATTATTGTTCGAACATCCTATCCACTCAAAAAGGTTTTACACCGAGTTAAAACCTCAGGGAGATTGGTGGAATGGTCTATCAGGTTAGGTGAATTTGATATTATATATGAATCCCACACAGCAATGAAAGCACAGATGTTGGCCAATTTTATAACCGAATTCTCTAGTGAGAATCAAATGGAGTGTTCGGAGTCGAAAAAGCCGAGCTTGGAAGGGGATATATGGAAGCTTCACATAGATGGGGCTTTGGGAAGCCTAGGAGCAGCGGTAGGAGTGGTCTTATAAGGACCTAAGAGAATAAAAGTACAACATGCAGTTCGCCTAGACTTCCCAACAATTAACAACGGTGCAGAATACGAAGGTTTGATAGCAGGGTTAATGTTAACTTTGGAGGTGCAGCTCCCTATACTTCATATTTTCTCTGATTCGCAGCTGGTGGTGAGTCAGGTCAGTGGCACTTTCACAACCAAAGAACCGAGCTTGATTAAATACCACTCCCATGTCACATCCCTTTTTAAGAGAATAGAAGAAAGTGGAGGCACTTGGAAACTGTTACAAATAGAAAGGGCAAACAATAAGGAAGTAGACGCCATAGCTAAAGTTGTGTCCAGGGGAGAAGCCTTAGCAGAAGGAATTACAGTGGAACAATTGACCTCTCCGAGCTTTGAAAAGCAAGAAATCCTGGTTACCCAAAGTGATGATAGCTGGATGCGCCCAATAATAGACTTTCTCGAAAAGGATATTCGACCAGATGATAGATAAGAAGCTATTAAACTATGTAGAAAAGTGGCGAACTATGCACTGGATAATGGAGAACTCTACAGGAGGTCGAAGTCACACCCATGGGCTAAGTGTGTAACCAGAGAGGATGGCAATTACATCATCAGGGAGTTGCATGAAGGAGTTGGGGGAGCTCATGAAGGCTCAGATGCTACAATCAGGAAGATCATGCTTACAGGGTACTACTGGCCAATGATGAAAAGTGATGTTCGGCAATACATTCGCGGCTGTAAGACATGCCAGAGGTATGATAAAGTTCCTAGACAACCCTCATCGAAACTGCAACCAATAACCTCGACTTGGCCCTTTGCAAAGTGGGGAATTGATATCCTGGGACCTTTCCCTGCAACAACTGGTCAAAGAAAGTTTGTGGTGGTTACAGTTGATCACTTTTCTAAGTGGGTGGAAGCAGAAGCTCTTAGTACCATCACACCAGCTCGGATCATTAGCTTTTTTCGGAATAATGTCATCTTTAGATCTGGGGTTTCTCACAGGATAATTACAGACAATGGGAAGCAGTTCGATTCAGAGGCCTTCAAATCCTTTTGTAAAGAGTGGCATATGAGCCTACACTTTACATCTGTAGCTCACCCGCAGACTAATGGGCTAACTGAAGCCACAAATCGAACAATCCTACAAGGACTAAAGAAGCGATTAGATGGAGAAAAGGCTAACTGGGCTGATGATCTTAATAGTGTGTTGTGGGCGTACAGAACCACACCCAAGCAGTCAACAGGGCAAACACCTTTCTCCTTGGTGTATGGAACAAAAGTAGTGATACCAGTAGAAATTGGGCTACCCAATAAAAGGACTGGAGAATACAGTGAGCCAGATAATAATGAAAGCCTAAAAATAAGTTTGGACCTAGCAAAAGAACTCAGAGGAGATGCAACAGCTCGAACTGAGGCGTATAGGCAAAGGATAAGGCGATATTTCAACAAAAAGGTTAGAGCTAGACAGTTCAAAGAAGGTGATGCGGTGTGGAGAAAAGCAGAGATAACCAAGGGTTCAGCAGGAATAGGTAAGCTTGGACAAAGCTGGGAAGGCCCCTATGAAGTCACGAAACAAATAGGGTCAGGAACCTACAAGCTGAGAAAAATAGGAGGAGCCGAACTTCCCCGAACTTGAGATGCCGATAATCTCAAACTAGTGTACTAAAGTGTATCTTTCTTTTTCAATATGTAACAAAATCTTCTTCAAATTTATAATAAAATATGCAAAAAGACCTCAAGTTTTTTCACTTGATGCACCGAACCTCAGATCCAACAAGAGGTACGGTTCATCAAGTTTTTCCTGAAGGATCTTCACTAAGTGTGTTCCTCCTACTTTTTTAAGTTTCAGGTTCTCCCATGGCCTAAGCGGCCCAAGGCCTATGCGGCCTAGATGTTCTCCCAAGGCCTACCCGGCCTAGATGTTCATTCAAGGCCTATGCGACCTAGATGTTCTCCCATGGCCTAAGCGGCACAAGGCCTATGCGGCCCAAGGCCTATGCGGCCTAGACGTTCGCCCATGGCCTACACAGCCTAGATGTTCTCCCATAGCCTAAGTGGCTCAGGTGTTCTCCTATGGCCTACGCGGCCTAACTATTCCCCCATGGTCTATGCAGCCTAGATGTCCACCCAAAAGACATTTTGCCAAAAGAGAAAGAAGAGATAGGAATGCCTTAAACATTCTCCAAGAAAGAATGGCTCGTCAGTTACACATAAAAGACAAACCTATTCGCCCAAGCATATTGAAACAACACATATATTAAATAAACAACCATATTAATAGAGGAAACATTCGAAAAAAAGGTAAGGAAAACTAGAAACTCACAAACAGTCGAAGATGCAACAAAGGATATTTTTATTAAATTAAAGTCCTTGCAAAAAATTACAAACTTTTACAAGAAGATCCTACACTACGAAAGAAAAGCATTACAAAATTCTCCCTAACTAAAACTACACTAATCGCCTCGGTTGCATAAGGCGGGCGAGCTCGCCCCTGACAAAGGTTGCCTCTCCTCTTCATCTCCATCAGCATCATTAGGGTAAATATCATTCACCCATCCCCAGTCAGTATCTGGTTGCCTCGTCCTTATCCCAGATAAAATGTTCATTCGCAAGCTTAGGCAAGCTTGAGCCAGATCATCATCCTGAGACTCCTCCCTTCGCTTCGCCTCCTCAAGCTCGGACTCCAATCCTTTCAACTTCTCCTCTAACTCTCCCATCTTCATCTCCAGCTCCTCGTTCACATTCACCAGGCTCCAATTCTCCTCACGTGCTTTCTCAAGGTCCGAATCATGAGAGGTCAGCTCGACTTTATGCTGCTCATCCTGGGCCTTCATGGACACAGCTGCTTCCTTCAAAGTAGCCTCAATTTCATTACGCTTCACCTCCAGATTAACATTAGCAGCCTTTAGCTTTAGCAGTCGATCGTACTGGAGAGTATTGGTGTTAATAGCTTGAAAGAGACACTGGTTTATAAAGTCAGCAGTCCCCCAATCATAATAGTGCTCGAAGAAGAGCCTATCGGCAAGAAAGAGGCATGCCTGAGCTAGCTCCCGACTGGGACTGTCATCCCGAATAGTACACTGTGACCCGTACCTATTGATAAAGTACGATCGGAGATCAGCAGCCTTAGATCTCTGAGTTGGAAGAGGACCCAGAGGAAGAACAGTGGGGTGAGCTGAAGCACAAGGAATGTCTTCTTTTGCTCTCTTCCTTGAAGGCTCAGAAGAAGGAACAGGAGCAGAAGCAGAAGGATTCACCACTGGCTCAGCAGTAGGCTCTATTGGAGTCCGATCAGGAACGGGTGTGGAAGGAGGCGCTTCTGCAGGAGCATCAGAAGAAGCTCGCTGCCTCATGGCCTCGGCGACCTTAGACATTTTGGATCCAAACGCCTTCTTTGGTGCCATGCCTACACAGAACAAGAACGAAAATTAAACAAAGTTAGTTAGCTTAATCATAAACAGGAACTATTAAGGAACAACATATACCATGATCAGAGGGGTTAGGCCGAACGGGCCCACTAGGTGATCGGAGGGGATAGTTGTTAGCTATCACCTTCCTCAGATCAACATATCCGAGCCCCTTAGCCTTGATGGAGTCAGCAAAGTTGCGATCTTGAGTAGTGGGGGGAGGAAGTAAAGAACGTTCGCGAGCAGCATACTAGTTGTTCGGTACACCGAATCTCACTAAGAAGAACTTGGATTTCCAATTCTTCAACGAAGATATCTTCGATTTCTTGGCGAATATATTGCAGTTCGCCCTTGCCTGAAGAAAATAGTGGTCCTTAGAAGGTCGAAGGGTAAGGTTATACAGCTCTTGAAGGGCACCAGCACTCAAGTCAAGCCCATCTTCCTTAGCTAAAGCTATGACCGCACAGAGAAACCTTAAGCCATTTGGATGGAGTTGGCTTATAGTTATATGGTAGTCATTGAAGAAAGATGTTAGAGGTTCGGATAGAGGCAGGCGAACCCCTGAACGAAGGTCTTCCTCATATAACATAATAAAGTCGCTATCCACAGGAGAATTAATCCACACATTCTCTGAAGGGCGAACCAATTTGTACTCGAAAGGAATATTGTATGAATAATAGATGTCGAGTAGCTCGCCCTCGTCTATGTCCGAAGGTATGTCAGCTATCCTGATATTCTCTTTCCTCCCCCTAACCTCCTCCTGGCCAGAATCTGCATCATCCTCCTGAGGCTCGCCCGTCAGACTTTTAGAGGGTTCGCCCTCAGGCCAATTAGAAGGCTCGCCCTCTGGACGACTAGAAGACTTGCCCAAAGTACGTCCAGTGGACTCGCCCCCAGGAAGCTCGGTTATTATTTGCACCTCCTCACTAGTAGATCAACTCATGGTTCCAATCAGAAAAACCAAAAATAAATACAGAGAAAGCAAGGAGTAACTTACTGAGATTTGCAACCTTTAGAGAGAGAAAGAAAAGAGGAAATCTAGAGAGAGACGCTCTGAAGGTAAGAAGTAACAAAAGTAAGAAATGAATTGAAACTGGCCTTTATATAGGCCAGGCGAGGCAAATGAAGAGACGCATCATTTAATGAAACAGTCTCTTGTAAGAAACCGAAGCCTCGAGCTCCGCAAAAACAATAATTAAACCCTCCCCCCCCAAAAAAAGAAAAATAAAATAAATAAATAATAAACATCCATTTGGACATAAATGACCAAATAATTAAAGGAAAACTACTGTTAACATATAAAATTATTCTTATTAAATATAACCCTAAATAGGAATTAAATCAAGATTCGGAATCCTAATTCTACGCGGACTGTTCGGACTCCAATATAAATACCTAAATTTTACCCTAAAGAAGGGTTAATCGCAATTATTCTCTCCTAAAATTCTGTCAAGTTAACACATAGGATTGAACATATGATCAAAATTATGGTGATCAATCCCGCAATAACCTTTGACACTGGACTACCTTTATTTAGATTAAACTCTTAGCCGTTTTAATATGTGACAAACAATAATAATACAAGTTAGCCAATGGTGTAAAACAACTAAGCACACTTAATTACCAAAAAGTAAAAATTAGCGAGGAGGCTTTAATTAATAAAATCAAAAAGTGGTTTCAAAATCATGGACTTTTGTTTATAAAATAGGTGTGGCATATTGAAAATATATAACAATATTACATAATAATTAAAATTACAGAAAAAGAATATTTAAGAGCCATTCAATTTTAAAAATCTAAGTTTTTTCAAAGAAAATAAGAGAGGAGTAATTAGTAAAAGTGGGAAAAAGATGAAAATGACAAATGGGTAAGCATTTGAATCTTTTCCCATGAATAACAGCAATTCATATGTTGGTGTACACCAACAAGCCCGTGAAGGCCTACCCTTTTTTGGTCTCATGCAACTTCTTTTTGTTTGTAGAGACTTTCTTTTAGGGTTCACGAGACCACCGATTTTCTCAATAACGCCTCTTATATTTTGACTGCTTGGCTCTTTCCTTGTCTTCTTCCAACGGTCAAATTAAAAGACTCATTTTACTATGCTGTCCAGACAAAACAAACCAATTAACGAACCAAACAGAAAGCTTCCTAGATTATAATACCGTTGGGCAACAACTTTTGAAGCAGTATATAGCATTTTGGGCAAATCAAAATTCTATTTCTATTAATTATATATTTATTAACACAATTTTTTATAATAGTTTTTAGAGATTGAGAGTGCCTTTTATAAAATATTAAATACGATCTTTAGCTTTTAACGTTTAATGTTTAGTTTTTAATTAAATTTTTTTAATAATTATACCCATTATTTTTTCCTGAATTCAGTTAATTAATAATTAATATTTTTTATCATTTTAATTTAAAGAGTTAATTTTACCGAAATTTTATCCTAAAAGACAATTATTGGATATTTTACTTGCTAATCCAATGGCAGGTAATAAAATGCCAGGACGCTAATGTGGTTTCGGCCCAATGATTAGAATTGAGATCTCGAGATTCAAAAAGTCCCAGATTTGTTTTTGACTCGCATTTTTTATTTGTATTAAATTAAATTAAACTAAAAGAGAGTGCAGTAGGTGGCAACTTTATCATATTATTTTGATTTATATAATCTATAAAAAAAAGGATCGATTGAGTGAAATTTTTTAAATTAACCTATAGAATGGAAAATTAACCTTTATTTATACTTTTCTTTTTCTAATTCCACCTTTTATTCTCATGTTTAAAGACCGACCAAGATAAATTATAATGGACTATTGCATATAGTATGAATATGAAAATTTTAAAAGGAATTTAAGCGGATTAAAAAAAATAGGAGTATCAAAATATTTAAATGGTTTTGGACGTAGATACTTACCTTCATTTGCCATAGTTTTTTATTTAATTTAAAATAAATGTTCTAATTTATGAAAATAATAAAATTGAAAGGCAAAAAACCCTTGAAGACTCGAGGAATGGGGGATTGTCAACAAGGTCTAAATTCAATTTGGAGTATTGTAATCCAAAATTCCAATAGCTTTTTGATTTGAAAACCACTCGGCTAGAGCTAACTAACCATGAATATACAATCAGACCAAGTATAAAACTATTCCAATATTGTCTCTATTATCAATATCATCACTATCATCAACAACAAAACCCCTAGGCTTGTTTTCCAGGAATTAGTGCTGTGATTAGAGGCAACTCGACAATCCACCAGTGTATATGTGACAGCAAGATCAGCAACTATACAACTCCAATGTTGGACTTATGCAGCACCTGCATAAGCATCAGAAATGACATACTTAACGCATGGTGTGATAATTCTGATAGTTGCTAACAAATGATGCTGTGCAAAATTTTATTTTATTGTCAGTCATGATCAACAGCTAGCTTATTATAGTCACGGAGGAAACACCGATGAAACTATTCTACTACTTCTGTTTTGTGAAAATGTCATTTCTCATTTATGTCTTTTTCAATTATTTTTAAGGGGTTATAAATAATAAAGGCAGTAATACGCTCATGCTACCTCATGTTCGGCGTTTCTTCTTCTCCGGAGTTGCATGTACTTGTGCCTTAATTCCATAAGTTCTCAACTGAAAATTTTCAAAAGCCTCAGATACTGCAGCTACCTATTACGTGGCAATTGGAAGCAAAAATGTCATCGGTAATGAAATAACGTTAGACAATATTTGTTACAGGAAAGCATTTTGAATTTTACAGACCAGTTCTTTCTTTTTGGAGTAGACCCTCACTATCATGTCTTGATAAGATGTAGGTAGCAAGTGACTGATTCGCTCATCAGGTATAGGAAATTTCTCCTCACTTTCATAATCCTGAACAGAAGAAAATAGCAAAAGAAATGAGATACCCTGTAGGACATCCAGAAATAGTAAGGATGCTAATTCAAGATATTACTTCAATCTGCTCTAAATATTCCTGTAATGTCTATTAGGTTAGTACTGTAAGATCAGAATTTCTCTAGACTAAAGAGATATCACAGATTTAGATTAACAGAAAGCAAATGTTATCAACATCTTTGTATTATCTTCGGGCAATGAAGACAATGAAAAATTTGTCTCTAACAAAACCAAGCTATCACAGGGGAGCTCAATAAATTCACTAGGGAAAATTACTTGGTCATCAATAACAATTATAGTTCTCACAGATTAAATTGCATGAAACTTGGTAAAGCAGCATTTTTTTTTTGGGATGTCTCATGAGCATCCTCATACCCTTTTTAGGTATGAGATTATTCTCATTTTAGTGTTTGTGTCTGTCCCTCCCCACAAGTGTTTTACCGCGCATCAAACCCCTGCCCATATGGAAATTGTCCATTGAACTCAAACGTGTCTTACCATTAAAAAACAGGTTTTCACTAGAGTTGTTACCTTTCACTTTAGTTTTTACTTGGAGGTCTCTGCTCGCACCATATGTGACTTTGCAAGCATTGCAGATAGTGCGTAACGCCACACCACATGATACTTTTTGGTTCACAGAGGAACAGCATGAACAGTTCATTCTAAATCTAGAAGTAAAAGAGAAAAGACAAGCAATAGATAACACAGCACATCCACAATCACGCTCACTGTAGCAGGTATCTCTATAGTTATTCCCATTCTTAAAACATGGGGCAGTAATATTAATGCCAATCAAGGCTATACTTGGACCAAATTAATGTTGGGGCTAAACTGAAGAATATAGTATTAGTTCGCAAAAAAAAAAAAAATCGGGTCAAGATAGTTTAACTAAGTACCTTGAAAAAATTGATGCTGGAGAAGTGCGGATACACCAAGAAAAGGAGGAGGTGTTGTTTGAGGGGTTGGAAGAAAAAAAAAATCAGTTGAATGTACCATTCAACATAGATTTATAAGAAAGAGAGGTGCATTATTTAAATGAAAATATATGCCTGAAAATTCCATTACCTTTCAAGAGGATTATGCCTTCCACGAGTCAAATCAATTCTGACATTGCTTACTGCTATGTCCTCTTCCTTCAGGAGCACAGTACCATCTTTCTGTGAATTGAAAGCGTTCAATACACCAGAGTTTTTTTTTTTTTTTTGACACGGTTGAAAGGAAACATTTTAAATACATGCAAGCGCATAGTTTTGTAGCTAAGGTTATGCAAAAACCTGGGAACAAACAATATCCTTTGCTGTGACATCTTTAAAATTTTCCATTTTGTCCTTGGGAACAGCATACTCATTGCAGAACTGCCAAAGAGAAATGAAACAATGTTGTATTAAACTCGAACTTTTATAACTAGCAACTAAATGATAAAAGGATCAAACTACATAAGATATTACAACACAATAGCAATAAGTTACAATGTTCCTTCAATGAAACATCTGTAGGATCAAAATGAAAACAGACTGTCAATTAGTGAATTTTTTTTTTTTTTTCAAAAGTGAGAAATGAGCAAAGTTTATTCTCCACCTGGTACAAGTCTCTCCTCCGTATTCGCAGGATCAGATCTCTAGATTCTCTTAATTGTTCATCGGGGGCTGTCTCAATGGTTTTGATTATTGTGTCATCTAACTGCATTTTCAAGAATGATCGATCGAGATGCTGTATCTAAGAGAAATAAATCATCCATTATAACATCTTGTAGAAAACAGGTATTATTACCTTCCAATATTCTGAAGGATCTTGAATGAAAGATGATATTTGCAAATAGTCATTTGCTTTCAACAACGCATCAACTATCATAAGTTCTATTGCCTGCAAAGTGTCACTATCTGAATAAACATACTGAAGTTCAAATGCTAAATGGAAAATGAACAGACAATTGTACAAAATATGGTAAGTTTATAAGACAAAAAGGGTAAAAAATAAAAGATTTATAGATCATCATGGATAAAGGATTCTATATTAGAGGACAAGAACTAGTTCAGGTTTACACCTTTACTTTTGGATGAGTATAAACTGTGCGATAAAGATCGGCACGAGTGGCAAACAACTTGTGGATGGTAAGATCTGGAAAAACAACCACCATTAAGCAAAAGAAACTAAAGACCATATCTAAATAATTTGGTTGCATGGAAATAAGACACTCACAGTCCTTAGCACGATAGCAAATCTCGTCACCCATAACCCGCATCGTCTCCATTAACCTACAAAGCAATCAACAATGTTTAGTACCAGGAAATCTTTTTGAACTTTAATATCAATTTTGTCCTTTGCAAGGTATTAGAAAATAATGAAGGAATGAATAGAAAATAAGTTAACAACAGAATGTCAACTAAAACCTTGGGAACTCAAAACTACATCCTATACCACAAGCTCGACAGTCACGAACAATATAATCAAACCTGCAAATCAATAACACTTCTCACTAAAATTGCATAATAAGTACCAAAGCTGAAACGAAGAAAATTAATGCCTCAAATTATTAACACAAACTTTGAAACCTCACTTGTCCACATCAATTCCATTTCGACCATTTGCAACAATATCATACAAGAAGCGCTTCTCCTTAGCATCCTGCATGGTAAAAGCAACAATACATAGAGCAAATAAAACTAAAACCAACTATCAAATAGACAACAACATTCACAAGTTACATTCACCAAGTTAATAAAAATATGACCGCTGGATAGATAACCAAGGAAAAAGACCTTACTTTTCTCTGTGGAAATTCTGAGCTGGCTAGTATCATCTCCTGAAAATAAATTGAGGCAAGAAAAAAAAATAATGAACCATATTCATAAAAGCAGGATGAGAGAGAGAGAGAGAGAGAGAGAGAGAGAGAGAGGAAATTGTGCTTATCATGGAAAAAATAGTTTCAAATAACAAATTATACAGCCACTCCACAGTGGTAAGTCTCCTCCACCATAAGGTGGTTATATACCCCATAGGTGGATTTATGTTTAAAGTTCATATAAAAGTCCTATGGCTCGCCATGTACTCAATAGAAAATTAGAAATGATTTTAACAAAATTTCTAAATGGCAGCATACCTTAACTCTTCTCATCATGCCAGAGTCAACATCAATATGGTGCTCATCAACAATATGATCAACAACTTTGGCAGACATTTGTTCATGACACCTAGAAAGTACAATTACAACAAAGCATATAAGAAAAATAACCAGAAAATTCAAAAGCTCTGAAATCCTTTTTATCTAATGGGAATGGAATTTTAAAGAGCATGAATCGCAAGCATCAGATTCACCAAGGAAAAGTAACTACTCTCAAACTTAGACTTCTATATAGGACCTACTGAGTAAGTTGCAATGTAAGAGAGAGACAAATAACCACATGCAGAAGTCCAAAATCTTGTCCTGGGTAAATGGAAAAAAATTAAAATGGCAATAGAATCACAATGACAAAATTATATAGCTTGCATTCATCACACACGTATTATTCAAGCGGAACTGCAGATACTCAAACTATCAGAACTCATGACGATCTTTCATTATGTTAACTGGTTTGAGTGTAATCCATCTAAGATATAAACATACCATTTTTCACCATTTATAACCTTGGGGAGAAACTCACGTTCAAACATGTGACTGAAAGGACCATGGCCCACATCGTGCAGAAGTCCTAAAAATTAGATGAACAGATAATAGGACCATAGAAAACAAAAACCAGTTTCACACAGAGGTATTGCAAGTTAAACACAATAAAATACCTGCAAGCCTCACTGTCCGAACATCAAAGCTATCAATACCAAGCTCCAAACCCTACAATTACAGGAAGTTAATATGAACGCAAGGTATTTCCCAGATTAGTGGAGCTGTTACCATTATGAGGATCATAGCATACAAAAGAAAGCTCAAAATAGGTTCCTACCTGGTAATTTTTGAGCCTTTCAACAGCTTCACTGGCAAGCCAATACACACCAAGAGAATGCTCAAACCTTGAATGCACGGCCCCGGGATAAACCATGTAGGTTGCACCTAGAACACATATAAAAAGTGTATTTTAAAACACTCTATAGCCTGTACTGGAGGTTCATGAATTATGATATTACACTGTCTAAAAAATCAAGTGCAGTCGAGTAATTACTTGATGCTAAAGACATGACATAAGTACATAAATACATACACACAGATGAATATATATCATAAACAAGTGGAAATATAACTTCTTGATGACTTTCTTCTAATATATTTTAAGCCAAGAACAGGGGACTCACCCAGTTGTTTGAGGTCACGAAGCCTGCAATACAGATTAAAACTAAATCATTAAAAACCCATCATAAAATATTCATAACCAAAATACTAAATGCATTATTCCGAAAAGATAAACTTGCCTTTGAAACTGTTCGGTATCCAAAAACTTCACACACAGCTGCAACAACAGAAAATGTAAGAATTAACAACTAAAATCCTCATTATACTTCTAACAAGATTCAAAACCCACAAGTAAAATGCCCAAAAACTTAAAATCCACAAAAACCCCATTGTTGAACTAAAACTTGAACAAACAAAAAAGTATAAAGAAAGACAAGATTACAGGATCGAGATAGATGTTGCCATGGACATTATCATGGACGTGCTTCAGTAATCGAAGATTGTGAGAAGAGGCAAATCCATTGAGGGAAGGCAAAGTGAAGTCTTCATTGCAATAAGCACCCATATTTTCTTCCGGTTCACTCTGTCACTGATTGAAGAGTTAAAAGAGAGAAGAAGAACTGGTTATTTGAAAGAAATATTGAAAATATAAGGAGAAGATATAGGAATTTGGAAAAGACAATTCTTTTTTAATTGGGTATTCTGTAAAAGGTTGGAAGATTTTGCGGAGAGTTGCAATGGAGAAGAAGTGTTAGTGCCGCCAAATTTGTGTCGCATCTGTAGGAGCCAGAAGGCCAGGAAATAACAAGAAATGACAACAGAACAGAATGTAGAAAGAATATGTGCATAAATTTTCAGTGTTACGGGGCTGCTATTTAGCCATGTGTATCTGTCTGTATGATTAAATAAATAATCAATCAATTGCTTGACCTTTTAGGAACCACAATAAAATTAGGGTTTAAATCTTGAGATAAAGATATTTTCTTCTTTTTTGATTATTATACAATAAATGTGTATTGTAGTAATTAAAGAAATGGTTTTTAAATTTTAAAAGGTAATATCTTGGTTTTTAAATTTAGAAAATGATTTAGATAGATTTGATCTCGAGATTGATCTTTAACTAATTTATAGATGAAATTAATAAAAAGAATTATATTTTAGAAACAAATATATTTCGGACCATTGGCTGAAATAAAAAAAATAAAGCAAAAACAAGTTTAAAAAATCTCTATTATAATTTGTTTGGTCTATGGATTGAATTTAGACAAATTTTTATACTTAAATTTTAAGTTTTTCAAAAAAAAAAGTTGTTTGATTTGTTTTACGAGTTAATTTCTTTTTTGTTTGATTTGCTTTATTTAAATTTCCTCTTTAGTAAATCAAAATAATACGGTCAATAACATTTTAATAACTTAAATTTAAATTGAATGTAACTTATTTTAATACTTAGGTGCATTAAAATTAGGGTATTTAACTACAAAAAGTAAATTTAATTCGTTAAAAACGGCTAAAGTCGTTTCGTTTTGTAACCCAAAAAAAAACGGCTAACATGGTATATTAATTAAATAATAAGTCTAAGAATTTATTAAACAAAACAGCTAAAATGGCATGTCAATTGAATAATGAGTGTAGGAATTTATTAAAATGAGCTGAATACCCTAATTTAAATGCAGGTAAATATTCCAACAATATATTTAAATTTGAACCTCGGAAATCATTTAGAAGCAATCTTTTATATATGGAAAAATTATAATTTTTATCCTTTAAATTTATTATAAATTATAAGTCTATCTCTATTTTTTAAAAAATATACTATAATATCTCTATAGTTTAGTTTCCTCGCACTCTTCTGTTTTTGTTGTCTATTTTATTGCAATTCAAACATCAATTACAAGAGAAAAGACAATATTGCCTCTCACTAAAATTCAAATTGATGCCTTCCCCTAACAGTGCCTCTAACATCCAAATGGCATATTTTACACCAAAATCCTGATTCAACTTCAAGTGTTCCAATTCAAAGAAGACCCATCAATTGGTTCTTAATCTCTCCACTTATATACTTCAATTCCTTTAATTAAAATTAAAAAAAAACAATTTTAAAAAAAAGAGAGAAATTAGATATGCATATGGGTAAGAGATTTATGAGTTTATTGAATTTTTGTTTTGTTGTTCTTTGTGGTTCCCTTTTCCGTTTTCTTGTTTCTGTGTTGAACTTTATCTAATGTTGTATACGTGTGTCAAAAACATATTATAAATTCAATCTCCCCAATTTTATCTTGGTCGGCTCGACTCGAATCAGGCTCATTCAATGCTCAACTCAATTCGATTCGAGTCCAAAAAAAGATTGCCCGAGCCAACCGGGCGAATACCCGGGTCCGTGATCATTGAAAGCATACAGCGAAAGCACAGGACTATGCTATCGTGGATAACAACACATAAATGTGAGGCTAATATCACAAGACGAAACTAACTACCACACTTCACGGCCATGGTGGTTGTGACAAAATCCACTTCATTACCACCTATCCTCACTTCCTGCAACCAAATATCACCATTCCTCCAACATTTCCATCAAATTTACAGTAATTGTAGAAGACCCACTACACAAAAAGTGCTCAACTCTAATGGGTGCCTTTCTGTTAACGCTTATATGGAGAATCCAAACTCCATTTCCAGTTTCGCCAGCAAAGTCATTGGCTCTCTCCCTGTTATAGGCCTCGTAGCTAGAATTTTCAACGATGAAGGTGGCGTTGGTGGTGATATTATAGATTTCGCAGAGTTCAGAAGAAGAGTGGGCAATAATTGCACCGTCAATGATTCTAGAGCTTTCTATGAGTTCCAGGATCGGCGAGGCAAGGTAATTAAGTTCATCAATTTTATTTATTTATTTCTTCTGTGGTAGACTGCATAATCAAGTTATACTTAGTCCTTCAGTTACTGAATATGGTTTCTTTAATTTTTGTAATTTTGTTGATTCTAGTTGTTATTTTAATTTATTTATTTTAGGGTATAAGAGTGTTTTAGTAGTTTGGAATTGAGTTCTTGAAGATTCTGTTTTTTATCAGAGTTTTGAAGGTTATTATTAGTCTTTAAGTTATTGAATTTGGTTTCTGTAATTTTGTAATTTTATTGATCATTATTGTTATTTTAGTTCATTTATTTTAGGATTCTTAGTAGTTTGGAATTGAGATCTTGAATATTTTGCTTCTGGATAGGTAGGGGATCCTTTGTATGTTCTATTGTGCTGTTGGCTAGCAGCTGTTGGTGCTGGTCTTCTCAAATCTGACGAGATTCTGGAAGGTGCAGCACGGCTTCGGTTATCAAACGATATTGAATTTGAAGAGCAGAATTTCATTTCGTTGATGAATGAAGCCAGAGAGGTTCGAAATCTTTTTCATTCCTTTTTATCTTTCTTTGTCTGATTTCCTCGAGTCCATGCTGAAAATCAAATTGAAGTAATCAATTCTTGCTCTTAATTGTGTCTGAAACTGACAATATTCCTCTTATAACTGAGATTTTAATTCATCTGGACTTTCATATTTTCATGTTTAGTATAAATGAAATCTTCGGTTTAACCTATTGACATAAATTTTATATAATTCAACACAACTAAGCTGAAAGGCTTTTGTTTGTAAATGAATTCTATACTTCAAATTCATTTATATCAAACATAGAGTAGATTAGGCAGGGATTTAGTTTCTAACTCCAATTATAAACCGTTATTTTCTTAATTCATATTTTTCCCAGTGCATTAGAAAATGGGAATGGAACTGCCAAGGTTTGAATCCCTTGACGTCTTGCAATACAAGGCAGGCACTTGATCATCTTAAACGAACAAGAATTCATGCATTGACTACTAACATATATAATATAATTGCTGCTTGAAAAGATTAAGGCATCTTAAGGTAAAGATTGTATCATTTTCGAAAAATAATTAGGAAATGATGTTGTTTCTTTTTTCACTGTGCAACTTGCCTAGGAGTAGGAATAAATTTTTGTAGAGTACTATCAAATAGAGACGTGTGAACTAAGTCCCTTGCTGAGAAATTCACTAAAGATCTAGTAATAAATGGATTAGTTTTCAACCCGTCGCCTGAAATTTGATCGCATGAGTCCTTATTTCTTAAGCTGTCTAGCTTGATGTGGCACTAGGGTAAAAAATTTCTTAGCATGAAAGGAGGGGTCTGGCTCAGGAACTATTCTGCACTTGCGATTTTTCAATTGCTTGTAAATTAAAGACATACAGTGCAGTCTAGTCTTGTAAATTAAACAAGTCTTGCCTGTTGATAGACTAGGATTTCCTACTTACATAGAAACATACTTCTCTAATCAATCGCGCATAATTAGAATGTGGATTTGTTTGCAAGAGACCATATGATATCTTGAGTATTAAGGTTTTCATAATGTTGTTCCCTTTTCTATTGATGCTCTTTATTTTTATCTACTCTTGAGACTTTAATTAGTTGTTTTGCTAATAACAATGTTTAAACTATAGAAACGAGCAAAATTAAAGGTTTCAAGCCCTAGTGTCCCCATGGAAGCGCGAGCTGAAAAGGCACTCGAGGCAATTTACATTTGCTGCTTCGGGAAGGATCCTATTGAAACAGAGGATGAGCAATTGCTGACTCTAATGCTCAGTGCTGTTTTTCCATCGGTCAAGCAGCCAGAAATAGAAAGAATTGTTGAAGATAAAGCAAAGAAAGTGGCTGAAGGTTGTGATGAAGTGAATGTTCCAGAGCCAAAGAACTTGCCTAAAGAAGCTGTACAGTTACAAATGAAAGACCTCGAATTCCTTAAACAAAATAGAGACACTTAATGTAAATGCTTATTGTTAATACAGATGTGACTTCTAGGTGAGTGCAAAATTAAAACTTCCAGATGTAAATGCCTGGAGTTTTGTTGTTTGTAACGCTCAAAATATCATATACTGTACTGGGAAAAGGAAAAACGATGAATATCAGAGTTCTTACTTTTTTTGGCCGTTGTTGTTGCACTTACTAATGAAATTGATTGAATATTTCATCCATTTAGATCTTTCTTGAGATGTTATCCTTTGCACAGTAAATGCGAAATCGTTCTTTCGCCTTTGCCTATTATGAGAGCAAAGTTTCACTCCTTTCCTTTATTTGTAATCGACTTATATTTCTTCCTCTTCTCTAAGTTGCTCAAACTAGGCACAAAATCATCTTTATCTTTATGTATAAACCATAGTAGAAGTGCTAAAATGGTCAAATGGGGTTGTGATTTCACTAACTCACCAAAATCATGCCCATCCAGCTGATCAACTTTTAGGGCTATAAATGAATGTCCAAATTCAAAGAATCCTATTTCAAATGTAAATAAACTTGTGATCATGGCAGTTAAGAAAACAACTGAAGTTCAGATACCACTTTTGATCAAAGCAGAGGGAAATAACAAATTCATTTCACAACAATAAGAAACAGATAGATGCATAGATCATAAACTTTTGGATGGATTATAACCATCCTACATTCACTCATTACAGCTTACTCATCATTTTCTCATGGATAACAGGAAACCTCAATTAAGGTTATTTATTGTGAGACCCTGAAATGCTCACCGGTATTGAGGTGCTAGTTCCCCTTCTTTGACAATGTAATTCTGTGGAGGAAATTCTTCTCCCTTAAAATATCTGTCAAGCATGTCCTTAACTCCAGCAGCATATCGCAACTGCATAATTTTCATTCAATACGAGTACAATAAATAAAAAAAAATACAAACGTAAGTTCAAACAATCAGTATAAAAACTTGAGGACCGTACTTGGGCATCAATTGTGGTTCCAGAAATATGAGGGGTCATAGCTTGATTTGGCATGTAACGCCATGGGTGGTCCTTTGGAGCAGGTTGTGGATACCAAACATCTCCGCTGTAGCCTGCAAATTACAACAATTAGTTACACATAATTCTTGAAAATCGTGAATGATTTCTTGCATATTAAAACATATCCACTCAAAAACCATGGATATTTTGTTAAATTGCAACAATCATTTGTTCCCTGATTCTCTCCAACCACTTCAATATCGTTTAGTGCCACCCCTTTATTTTGGACAAAGAATGAAGAAATTAGAAAGACAAGAGGGAGAAGACTCGTGAACAGTTAAATCATGAACTGCAATGTTCAGATATATATTGCAACATTCTTAGTCACAAATATTCTGCTAACTATATTGTTACCTCCGATATGTCCGCTAGAGCAAGCATCAGCAACTGCTTGTGTATCCATGATTGCTCCTCGAGCATTGTTAACAATAAGAACCCCTTTCTTCAACTTTGCAATCCTTTCTTTATTAAACAAACCCCTGACCAACAGAAGTCAAATGATCCCGTAAGATTGGTACTATGTATTTTTTAACAATGATGCTAGATGTGTCAACCTAAGGCTTTGGAAAGCCAATTACCAGAATGGTCAAATAAAATGTGAAATGGTGTTGTGGGTAATCAAAAGTTTATAGATTTGTACAACAAAGGTTAGAACTTTTACTTTGTCTTTTCTGTAAGAGGTGTGTTGATGACAATTATGTCACATTTGGGAAGCATTGTATCAAGGTCCTCCTCGAATTTAGCTCCCGTCTGACTCTCCAATTCTGGGTCGATCTTAACTCGATCATGATAAAGAAGATTACAGTTGAAAGGCTTCAACCGTTGCAGCAAAAGCCTACCAATGCGTCCAGCACCAACAGTTCCCACTGTCTTTCCCTCGAGATCATAGGCTCTGTAAGCAATGCCTGCTACATTCCAATCACCATTGATAACTTGATGATATCCAGGTAAGAAATTTCGGACAAGAATAAGAATTCTCATGAGCTCATCTTCAGCAACCGAAACAACATTGCTTCCTGTGACCTCTGCAACAGTTAGTCCAGCAGCTGCAGCAGCCTTCAAATCGATGTGATCTGAGCCAATTCCCGCTGTAAGGAGCAATTGCAAGTTTTTGGCCTTTTTGATCCTTTCTGCCGTAACATAAGCAGGGTGGAATGGGGTACTTATGAGGACATGGAGATCAGGAATATGCTTTTCAAGTTCTGCGACAAGAAGAGAGAAAACAAGAGAAAAATAAAAAACTTGGCCTTATAAATATCAAAATTATGACTGCAATCTAGGGGCACTGTTCCAATAGCAGCAATTTTCCTGAAGAAGCAGTAAGTGTACACGTCAGTCAACCCACCACAATCAGGTCCTTCTTTGTCATCAGTGACAATGTATTGATGGCCTTGTGATTCCAGCCAGTCACGTATGCCCAAAGCTCCTTCTACACACCCCACAAAATTGGGATTCTTTGAAGCATATTCATTGGCCTTGTAGAAAACCCCAACAATTTTTTTGCTCCCTGCAGAAGCCTGTTTGCACACAAACAACAGCGATAACATCAACATAAATGATAAAATCATACCCATCGAGTCACCATTTTCATTTTGTTTAAGATTTCATACATATTAATTTATTATTTGCAAATCACAGTATACTCCTAGAAAATATCATGATAAACAAGTAAAATATAAATATAAAAAACTGATTCACCATTTTTTTTTCTGTTTAGGATATTAATTTACTGTGGAAAGATTATTCGATTCCTAAAAAATTTATCAAGATGTAAATTTAAGAAATGACCTGACAATCAATTTTAAATCTATGGTGCAATTAAAAATCAAGAATGCGAATATGACAGTAGAAATAAATTAAACTGGATCAATAAGAAGATTACTATTTAGTGCTTGAGGTTTGATCTTAATTACCACTTAGCCTCTCCTTTTTAATAAATATATTAAAAATTTATGCTTCGGCCGCTCATATTAAATGTAAATGGTTAAATAATTAAATATTACTTCCTCCAATCTTTTTATATAGGAACAATTATTTTTGCACGGAAATTAAGAAATTAGTTTAGTTGAATTTTTTTATCAAATCTTTCTTATTATATAACCTAGACACTATATTAATCGAATATTTGTGAGAATATCTGCCATCTTATTTCTATAAATATATTTAATGACCTATACCCGACGGATTATTCAAATCCCACTAAGTAGGTCAATTTTAACAACTTAATCAGATGTTTAAATTTTGCCCTCCCATTGTTTCGAAAAAATTGATGAAAAATAAAGTTTAATTTTCGTTTTAAAAGTATTTACATTTTGTAAAGAAAGTATGCACAATTTCATAACAATGGTGCAATTTTTTTTTTTTTGCAGCAACGCGCTGCCATTTGTAGAAATTGCATCTTGAAAATTTACTGGACAATTTTAGTGTGTGGCTTATAGAAATTATAGCATATGCTCTTTTTTAATTCTATTACACGAATAGTTTGTGATAAAATGTGCTCATATAATATTAAATCGAATGCATAATAATTTTCCTTTTCTTAACCAATGGAACATACATCATGCACACATTTTTTTTACCTTAAACACGATAATATAATCATGAGAAATATATAATCATATAACAAAAGTGTGCCACAATTGGAAGATTTAACGTAAATGGTGCAAGTAATAAACAAATCACAATGTCTGAAAACTCAATGCTGAAAGCGGAAATTTTATCTTTACTTTCTTGTTTTTCTAAAATTTGGTGCTGTTAACAAAGCAAATAAAGGACAATTGGACTATACAATTCTGACTATAGGCCAAATTGAATAAATTTATTTATTCCAACAGAACATTCAAATATATAAGAATTAGAGGGAACATAAGGTAATTTTTTTTATTAATATTTACTAGATCCTTTCTGTTAAAAATTTGAGTCAAATAAGGGTAGTTCACTAAATTTCCATTTAAAGAAAAAAAGAGTGACAAGTGCCTTGTTTAAAAGATTTTAAGCAATTTTTTTATTTCGTTTTATCTATCCACAACAAGATGAGTTAGAACAATAAATATGGCTGACGTGGAAACTTGACCCAGAAAAGCCGCTAATTCAACAATCCAAAAATAAGCTGAAAACTTTAGCACTCAGCCAGGACCGTCCATCCCGAGACCCCACAGGACAAAGCGTTAGGTGTGGGTCGGAAACGGAGTGGAGATGGCTTTTGTGCACTGCACGCTCTTTCATGTGGAAATGTCTCACCCTCACCACCTGTACACTGCCATCACACCAGGCCTTACCTCGCGCGTTAATTTAACGCCTCTCTTTGATTTGACGTCATCAACATTGTAAAAGATAAATAAATCAAACAATTTTACACACGTACGCGAGACTCAATCGAGACGTTGACTCGTACGAAATTATTTCACCGCAAAATTTGACCACCACCGTGATCGCCTGATCGGCGACGAACTCACAGCGGGGAGTTAAACATAGCCGACATCTATGGCCTCTAGGATGGTTGTTTTCTAATTTATTTAGCGTATAATATAATATTCGAATTTAATTTTAAAAAATCTCGAAAAAAAAGAAAGGAAAGGGGTTTGCTTACATGGAGGTCTCTAGCGAGAATTGAAGAGCCAGAAATTGCAGATGAGGAAGTGAAAGCGCGAATCGCAGAAGTAGCAGCACGTTTCATGGCCATTTTTTAGCTACACAGCTGTAATTGAAGAAGAAGAGAAAGAAAGAAAGGGTCGTAACTTGTGAATAAATCCTCTGGTCGCTAGCATTTAAATAGGGGAGTGAGACTGAGAATTCTTGACGTGGCAAACTTTTCTTGGTCTACTGTTTGTCAGCTTCCTTTTTCACTACTGCGTATTATCCCAATTTGCTTTCCCGAATAAAAACAAATTAATCAAATGCTGCGTTTTCTTTTTTGTAATCTGTTAAACATTCAATTGATTGTTGGATTAAATTAGAAACTTTCTTGTGAATGAATTCTAAATTTTGATGCATAGTTCATTTAAGAATTTAATCATTGAAGTTGAATTAGTTCAACTATAAATAATGGCATTCAATTTGGTGAAGAAAAATAATATGCTTTATATTATTGATAGCAAAATATTTAAATATAATATAATAATATATCTATTAATCTTTAAATATCTTTATTTACTATCAATAATGTATTACTTTCGTAATTTCATTTTATATATATGGTTTGACAAAACATATATATTAACAATTTAGTCTATAAAAATTATTTTTTTTTATTCTTAATTTATTAAGATATTAATAAAACTTTTCCATTTAATAAAAAATTATTAAAGTTATTATAAAAAAAATAATTATTTATATATATAAATTTAAAAATCTTCAACATTTTCCGACATTTAAAAAAAATAACAAATAAAGAAAATAAGACAGAGAGAGTATTAATTGTTTCTATATATAAAAGGATGAATAATGAGATCTTTGAAAAATAATTTTAGTGAAATTTTGATATATACTAAAATATTCTTAGAATTGATCACTTCACTTGGAAATTTTAATCAAAACTTCTAAAATACCTTTAGCCATGTATGAGTTAAAATCTTTTAATTAAAAGTATATAATTTAATTGAAAACAAATAAATTATAGCTAATTAAAAAACACGAATAATAAATAATAAGAGATCATAATCATTACAAAGACATTATTATTAGTAGTATTATAAGCAAAATGAAGTTAAGGTTTTTAATTTTATTAGATCGATGATATTTGAACAATTTTTTTTGAAATTAATAAAATTTATAAATAAATTTTAAAATTAAAAATTATTAAAATAATGTTTTGAAATATAAATTACATAAATTCATATAGATTTATATGATGATGGTAATAACAATGGCTCAAAATTAGATTCGAGAACAAATCTCAATATATGAATAATAATAAATTTCAACATGTGATGATTATTTGTAAAAAAAAAAACAAACGAAAAGTATCAATAACTCATAATTAAATTTGAGAACAAATTTCAATATATGGATTACAATAAATCTTAAGATCTGAAGATTATTTGCAGAAAAAAAAAACACACAAAAAGTATTACAGAGAAGGGATTCAAATTTGAATCAATTGCTAAGTCGAAAATGTACTTACCACTGAATTATGTCTTAACGCATAAAATATTATTAAAAAATCTTTTATATTAGGTACCAAATTAAGAAACGGTCTAAAAATAAAAAAAAATTGTCTTAATTCTGTTTAGTTATGTAGCCATGCGAATATTAATGTTTTTTGGGCAATTTTTATAAAATTAACCTAAAAAATAATAATTAATGTCACTACTCAACAAGCAAAATAGCAAGCAATAGCACAATCAAAGAGGAGAAGTTTGCAAACAACAATATAATAAAAGACGGAAAATGTTTGCAAGCAACAGTGCAATGAAAGAGAAGAAATGGGCAACTAACATTATAATAAAAATAAAAAATAAAAAAGTCATCCAAGGAAATCATTAGTATTGCTCTTTAATTAATAATTCCATCAACCGGCATTAATTCCTGTTTTCCTAATATTTTCTACAATCCTTAGCACAGGTTAGTTTCTCTAGCTTCTATTTTTTTTTTCTTTTTCATTTTTTATTTGATATTTTTTTATTATATATGTTTCCAATAAGGGTTAGTCTCTATAACTTTTATTTTTTTCTTTTCATTATTATTTGATTATACGTGTTTTTCAAACAGCAATGTCTATGCAGTGACAATGGATGTGATATAAGAAATGTTGAACAAATGAACTGGATGTTGGTTAATATGTGGATGCATCATTAAAGACCTCATGTTAAGAGCCAAAAATCCGAGCTGTGATGTTAATGTTGATTGCGCTTCGTAAACAAGAACAACTGTGTATTCTGAGACATCAAAAGTGGCTTATGTTACTCATTAGCGTAATTGAAATTTGAAGAGGGCTGACACTTCTTTCACTTCCCACCCAGAAATGAATTGATTGACATTTGAATATCTAGAAAATAGATATAAATGAAGATTTTAGATCAACAATTGCCTGTTAATTGAAGTTATTTTTCATTTGATCTTTTCTTAGGATCTTTTTAGACACTGTTAGAACCACAGGGTGCCTCTGCAGAAAGAAAAATCGTAGGAATACTATGTAATTTCAATAATTAACATACTGTCATGTATTGAAATGTAAAAAACTTTTTCCTTTACTGTCATAGTAAAAACACTGCATACACTTTATTTTTCGAGATCACAGGGGATCTTTTATACATGAGTTATATGATAATTTTTTGGGCTGATAGTTTACATTCCAAGAATGGCAGAGGATGAAGCAGGAGCTACGAGAAGTGTTTTCCTGGATAAAGAACCACCAAATGGATAGTATATTTGTGGTCTTTCAATTCTTTCTTTCTATATTTATCCCCAAAGTCAAAAACTTCGAATATATATATAGTGGATAAGCCATTTATTTATGTTCTTTATAGTTGAAGTTCCTTCTTCTTTTCCATTGCATATAGATATAATTAGCGACCTCCATTACAACATTTATTTATAATTTCTGTTATAAACATAAATTGAAAATGTGAGAGAGTTTGGTGGGAGGAACTGGCAAATCGTCACTTATGGAAAGTAAGATGAAAAATGTATCGGCTTTAGGTGTTTATTAGTTTTAAATTATTATTCGACTTAATTAAATTTAGTGTCTAAACTTTTTAAAAATTTCTATTATGGCTGCGTCCATTTGCTTTCATATTTTTTATTAAGCGCAATTTTGTCATTAGAATTTTACCCTCAATCTGTTTGACATGTCAAATTTGACGTGCCAAGTCATAAATCATTCACTTAGCAAATTAAATGCATTCATTTAGCAAATTAAATGCATCTACAGGTCTTATTTGTGCTTCTGATGAGCCATGTAAGACGGAGACACTTGATTAAAAAAATTTATTATTTGAGAAAAATTTAATTGCAAATATTTTCCGTTGAGATACTGAAAATAAAAAGTTTTAAAAAATTAAGACAGTAAATTTATAATTAAGATTTATTATTATTATTATTAACTTTTTAAGGAATTAATATTTAAATTGATGTCAAATATATTTGTATGCATGTAGGTTTAAAATATGTAAAATATTTAAATTGAAAATTTGTTGAAATTCAAATTAAGTTTATATTGAGTTCTAATGTTTGAGGTTTTTGAATTAATTTACAAATAAAAATTTTAACTTTAAATTAATCACTCATGGGCAAAATAAAATTTTATTTATTTTCAAAGCAAGGGAAGTGGACTTCCTTGGGTTGGGGAGGGTAAGTTAGTTCCCGTACCGCCAATGAAGTTGGATTTGCAATTTCCCAAAAATTTTACTGATTTTGGATACCAAACATGACGAGGTTATCACTTCCCAGGAACTTCAAGTTCCTTCTCCACTTACCCCCAGCCAAACGAGTCCTAACACAGTTAAATACTTCTGGCTCCACTCTCAGCCACTTGGACTTGGTGGGTAAAGGAAGACAATATAAAAGTCTTTTTTGGCTACCCGTTTCAATCATGATGGCTGCCATGCGATGTGGCGAATTTCAATTTGCTATTCTCTCTCTAAGTACAGACACACCTTCTCTAGTCGCCACCGTTGGTCGGCCACCATTCTCCATTATTGATTTTAGGTCTTGCATATTTTATTCCGTTCGGTTTCTCAATTATGATGTTTAGTATGTCTACTGGATTGAGTAAAGTTATGATCATATGAGATAAAATGGTGTATTAGAGTTCAATTTGATTAATAACTTTGGAATTTTAAAATTTAATTTATTTAAGTGTCAATCTTCCACGGTAAAGATTATTATTAATTTAATACTATCTCCATTTTAAAATATTTATTATATTTGTGATTTCAAAAATAACAAATTCATTTTTTTATGTTTATCATTTATGTATGATTAATAATTATTATTTAAAGTGAATGGTTTCTTTTACAGTTAATATTAAATTAAAAATAATATATTCGATTTATTAAATACTTTATTATAATTTAGATAAATTTAATATTTTTTTAAAATACGTGAAATCTTAAATATAATAAGTATTATGAAATTAAGATAGTAAATATTATTTTGATCTACTAATTTTAAATTTCAAATTCGAACTCACTTAAAAATTTGTGTTTGATATTCTCAAAAAAAAAAAAGTTTTATGATTGGTATTTAAAATGTCCAAAATTAATTAACTCTCATTCCATTATTATTAAGGATGTGTTTGGCTGTATTAGTTATTTCAGGCTCTTAAAGGCTACTTTTTTAAAATATTTATTTTTAGCTATTAGTTTTATAAAACGGTTTTAATCCGTGAATTCTAGAGGAAAGATAATGGGCATAGCTTCTAAGTTCTAACTAATAGTAATTCGTAGAATGGTTTTAAGTAGTGAATTGTAGGGGAAAGATTATATCCGGTAAAGAATATTTTTATTTGAAACGTTTAACGTTAGAGTATTTATTATTTATCATCTTTAAATTAATTTTTAGCGGTTTGGTTAAATTAAAACTTTATTAATATTAATTAATCATAGTGTTTTTATATATATATTATAATAGTTTTTAGAGGTGGATAAAAATGTTAAAACGTTATAAAGTCCAAAGAATAAGAGTTAAATTGGATCAAAAGTTTAAATATTTACTTTAACCGTCCTAAACAACTTCAAAGTTTAAAGTGACTGAAAAAATTAAATTTGAAATTTTTAATGCCCGTAGCCAAATTCTCGTGCTCCCAATAAAAATTCATCGGAAAAATCTGACTGTCTGTTTACCTAGTTGACAAAGGGAAAGCGAATTGGCTGTGTGCTGCGACTGAGTTGTAGTCGAAACAAGCCAATTTTCCAAAAATCGGAAGATATCTGGAAGAATGGACTCAGTGGAATCGTCGACTCAGCGTCGACCGACAGTAAGTCAGCACGAGCAATGGATGGTTCAAGATCAGGTGTTCCAAATCTACGATATCTTCGCTCGTATTCCTCATAGCGCCCAAACCCTGATGTAAACTAACAAAATTATCATTAAGTTGAATTTCATTTTTCACTTCTAAGTTGATTTTCTCAATTCACTATAGTTTACTTCGGTTTATAGGCTTGAGCTTGTACGTGATAAGCATATAGATTACCTAACCAGAGGACTCCGGCAACTCAGTCCCTCCTTTGTTGTATTGGATTCCAGGTGAATCTTTCTATCTCCTTCAATTTCTTGTTTTTCTATCTGATCGAACTTGAAATTTGAAAATTGTTAGTTATAAATATAGTTAGAAACTATCCAATATCTGGTTGTAATTAGAAACTGTTCAAGTGATCTGTCTCCTACTCTCATTAGCTAGTTTCATTGAGGAGGGTTTAATTATGGAAATTAGATTTTGTCATCGACTGCATAATCAGACTTTATGCATTAGTTTACCTTGTATGCCTTAAAATTATTCATATACCCAATTTGATTCTCTTTCTCATTTATTGGCACGCATTGTTGCTTTGTGCAGTCGTCCTTGGCTTTGCTACTGGATCCTGCATTCGATTGCTTTACTGGGCGAGTCAGTTGATTTTGAACTGGAAAATAATGCCATTGACTTTCTTAATCGATGTCAGGTGTGAGGCTTAAATAAATCTGCTTTGAAACTTATTTTACTTGATGTTATTGCTTATCATCAAAATTCCGGAAATTTAGATGTTGGAATTATTTGGTTACAGCAATTAACTTTATTAAATACCTTGATCAACTTTTAGTTATGTTTGCAAATATAACAAATCAGTATAATATTATGTTATATATGTTTGCATTTCCATACTCATATGACTGATAGAAAATTTGAAGAGCAGCACAAATAACTGCTTACACATTTGGCCTTGCATTTTATTTTTTCATGGGTTGTAGCTTTTTGATTCAGTTGAAATAAATGATAGTGTTGGATTATTATTTTTTTTTAATTTTTTGACTTATATTTATTGTTCTTAAGGTTGAGTCATGGTTGAGCTAAGAAGCTTTTTTTTTTCTTCTTCTTGGTGATTTGTGATTTCCTGTATTGACAGGATCCAAACGGTGGATATGGTGGTGGACCTGGACAGGCAAGCATTTTATCTTTTGGCAAGATGGCTCACATGTTCTTATAAATTTATTTCTTTTTTATTTTTCTATTATTTTGCGTTAGTTTTATGTGAACTAAACTGCTCAAACTTGACGTTTGAAACATGCTCTGTTCCTCTTCTTCAATCTGTCTCTGCCTTTAAAAAATTAATGCGAGAGACCAATTAGCTCTAAGCAAACTAATAAAATAAATAGTTAGTTCCCTTGTACTTGACTTTCTTTACAATTTTTTTTTTCTTGTGCTTCCCAAGAAATTGGGGCAAACTGTAAATCTTGTTGGATTATTTAGGTACTGGTCTTATTTATGTTGCATTTTGAGGGGACGCACTGTTAATTTCTTGACGTATCTTCATGTCTTGGCTATATTTCTTTGTGGCCTCCTTGAACTAATATAAGTTCACCATAATCATTTGTTGTGTCGTGAGAGCTCTAGTGGTTTTTCTTGTGTTGTGCTGAACGAATTTCTGGATATCCTATTTTCTTTGTGGATTAACCATTTTTCCATTGAGATTATTGATTGTCAATTTGACATTCTGTCAAGATTAACATATATTTTCTGTCTCAGATGCCTCATCTTGCAACAACTTATGCTGCAGTTAATTCACTTATTACTTTGGGTGGGCGTAGAGCCTTATCGTCTATTAATAGGTGGTCAGTTGTTGCTGCTTTCAAAGAATAATTGCTTTTTTGCTCAATATAATTTATGCCTTTTGTGATTGATTTCAATGAATGTTTCAGAGAGAAATTGTACACATTTTTGCGGAAAGTAAAAGACCCAAGTGGTGCATTCAGGTGCAATTTCATCTTTCTTTCTGCAGCTTCAACTGGAAAATTGACATTGCATGAGCATCACACTTGCATATGCTTTGTGTACATTTTTTTCATGTTTAGGAGGATGACATTGCATCGGAAATTCTGCAGTCTCAAATGGTCTGTTAATATTTATGTATCTTTTCAATTTTACACGTAATACATTATTGTTTTCTATAAATCTGAATTTTTATTCACTTTACTTACAATGTTTTGATTTATCAACATGGCAGTTTTACAGTTATTCATTTTCGCATGGAAATCTTTGTCCGATGAATTTTTAAGATTAGTTCTCAATCTCACTTATTTTTATGACTGTAGGATGCATGATGGTGGGGAAATGGATGTGCGGGCTTGTTACACAGCCATTTCAGTAAGTCACCTACAATTAGTTCTTTATAGGAACGCATCGTGTATATATGTGTTACAGTGGTTCTTACAAGAACAACACTCTCAAAATAGCTCAATACTTCATCTGAACACATTCTGATGGCCTGAATATCATATGAATTTATTAGGAGTGAAAGTACTTGTTCAACATCTAAGGTATAGTTAGGAACTTAAAGCCAACCATGTGATTACTTTTCAAAAACAATGTTCATTTATCATTCTTTTTATCTATGTGTAAAGTGCAAAAGATTGAAGTTGAATAGGATCAGATAAGATGGCAATAAAAAAAAAGGAAAAGAAAACCGTAGAAGGTAATGGCCCAAAGCTGATCCAATTCCATTTGTTCTTCCACTATCGTCTGAATTTTGTCAGCAGTAAAACCTGTTGATGCTTGTAACTAATGGACTTTTGTTCTTCTTTTTGATGCTGCAAAATGTCACTTGATTATCTTGCCTGAGGAATGAATCCTGGACCAATGTTACTAATTAGTTTTGAGTTACTTTTAAATTCACTAGAGGGAAGAAATTACAATTGCCCAGCAGCTAGAGTAGACATTGGACATGTCTAGGTTGCGCAATAGTTAGAGTAGACATTGGGCACACTTAGGTCTTCTTCATCTTTTATTGTTCTTTTAGAAGCTTTTTTTACTGCTAATCTCTTTCATTTTCTGATCTTATTTTTGTTTCTATCGTGTTGCTTAACTTCCCAATGTACTTACCATTTTTTCCCAACCAGGTTGCAAGGATTCTCAACATTTTGGATGATGAGCTGGTTAAGGATGTTGGTAATTACATCACAAGGTTGGTATTTATTGGCTATTGTTATTATTGTGGAACTTTAACTGTTTTTCGTTCTCTTTCATTCATGTACTTGTTTAGGTTAATTTGGATTGTGTTCTAGAATGACTCTTTTGATGCAAGTGTACCAGGCTTACAATCCACAAAAGCATCTTATTATTGGTAATGTAACCTTTCAGACATGCATTTGCAATTGGAAATCATTGGCTACTATAGAAGAATACTTCAACTAGGTGCAATTTGGTGTAAATCCCATCATGATTTTTAATAACAGTTGCAGTCATTGTGTGGTTTAGGTGTGTCAGTGTGTTCACAATCAAAATGTAATGCTTATGGTCAGTGCTATTGTGAATTGTTCAGAAAAATTATGGTAGCAGCCATGTTATTATGTCACTATCATGGTGATTCACCATTATTATTAGGTATATACTCTACATAATGCTCAATATTTGGAACCATAGGCCGCATGTTTTAATTTTAAGGATAGCATAGCTTCTATACTAGGTAATGATTTTGAATTGACAATACCCACATACTTAGAGCTTATGCTAGAGTTGATAGAAATGTGCAAGCCTAACACCTATGGAATCTCTTCTGAAATAATTTTATGTTTGCTTACTAGAGTCTGTAACTACATTTCACCATTGGATTTTCTTAATATGGTCATTATTTAGAATTGCAGAGCTTATGGCTCTTACCATTTGGCTTTCTTTGTTAGTCTTCTTGCCCAATGTTTTCCTGTCTGAAGTTACTCCCCTTTAGTCATGAATTTCTCTCTTGTTAAGTTGCTTAAAAATCAAGCCTACTCAACGTCTCCGTTTTTGTTACTGGTTTCTGGTTCGTCTGTCTTTTTCCCTGCTTTATTTTCACCTTTCACATTTTAATTTTGGGAGCAGAGGATGCTGAATGACACAGCCAGATTTAGGATTCATTCCACATTTTTTGCTCGGTCCTGCTTTAAGAAGATTAGCTGAAGGTTCCATCATGAGTCCCTGAGGGCAAATTTGGGCAGTGTTAGTCCACATGGGTGGATGTGGGAGTTAGAATATCCAGGCATAACTTAATGAGGGATGACTTTTGTTTTCTTTATATATACAAGATGAATTAACTAGTTCTCTGGAACCATTCTGAAAAGTTGCCTGCATCTGTTGCCAATGGCTGTGTTACTTACCATCAGTAACTTATCTAGCATATTTTGGTCATTTGTGGTATGGGCTAGTGATATATGACCATATAATGTTGGCTGATCTGTTGAAAGCTCAATGTACACAAGGGGAACAAAATACAATATAAAACTATAAAGAAAATTTCTACTGATTTGAAAGGGACATGACCATGGATAGGTGGTTGAGAAGGAAGATATGATGTTGTTATGATATCAATTGATGTGACCTCAAAAGCTAGCAATTGAGATTAGCATAGACCCAAATTCATATAAACTCCATATTGAAATCCCATATTTTCAATGTGGGATCAAAGTCAAATCCTATACCTTGTATTGCGAATAGGATCATAACACTCTTGTTGAATCTTCTGCAATTAGGAATTGATTTGTGTGAGGTGCTACTATTTTACAGAGGAAGGAAGAAGCAGGCCCAATAATCTTCTGTTGTCATGCTATTAATTGGCAGGTTGGATCTGTGTTGTTTTCTGATGCTTGTCTCTGCTCTGTATAACTATGGCAAATGAGTAATTGACTGTGTTTTGCAGATATTCTTATGAGATTTAAGCTCCAGTCCGTTAGCCTGTTAAAGTTGCTTTATTTTTTGTTTTATTAAATGGATTAGAAAAAGCGCAACAACCTTAATGAGAACGTTCTTTGCATTCAGATTAATTTATCATTAAGACGTTACATTTTGCTTTGATATACATTGAGTAGTATGCAGTCAACTTAAAGTACTTCTCTCTGACATCCTACCGTAGTTGTCAGACTTATGAAGGCGGCATTGCTGGAGAACCTGGTTCTGAAGCTCATGGTGGGTATGTTTTTGCATACTTGTCTCCTTTCATCTCTCACTAAGTGGCTATTTTCTTTTATTTGAGAATATATTTGCTACTTCCTTGCTCTCATGGATGAGTCATCCTCAGCTTTTTGTCCCGCTTGTCCCAGCAAAGCCTCTCACAGATTTAATGATATCATCATTAGGTACACATTTTGTGGATTGGCTGCAATGGTTCTGATCAATGAGGTCAATCGGTTGGACATGGCTCGTTTAATTGTAAGATAATATTTCCTCTTTTTATTGACAATTCATAGCATTTTTGTGTAAATTACATTTTTGGTTTTATTTGTTGGACATATCCTTGAATCTAACTATATATATAATGATTTTCATGAGCGTGTCTTGGGCTAGTGTTTTGATTGTTGGATGTTGTATTAGGATTGGGTGGTATTTCGACAAGGAGTCGAGTGTGGCTTTCAGGGGAGAACAAACAAATTGGTTGACGGTTGTTACTCCTTCTGGCAGGTGATATTATATCTTTTTTTTAATTACCATTTTTTTTTCATATTATATTATATTAACAAAGAGAATTATCAGGGAGGTGTTTTTGCAATATTACGAAGATTGCATTCAGTTAGCAGTGAAGGCTTGGCATTTTCTGATACTGAAGCAGGAGATTATGCTACAGATAGCACTTCTGAAGGAGAAGTCACAGATGGAAATTCATATGAGGCTGATGATCTTGACCATTTTAAGCAGGGAGGTAAGTTCATTTAGAAACAGTAAAGAAAGTGTCTTTATTCCCAAGTTCTTCTATTATTGAGATTCTACTTTTAATCAATGACCTACTTTGTAGATATATACTTATCGCATGAATTCTCTCATTTTGTCATTTTAATGTTGTCTGTGATGCCTTTTCTGTAGATCAGGGAGAAATGGTACCTCCTTTTCACAGTATGGCCTTGCAGCAGTACATACTTCTGTGCTCACAGGTATAAATTGGAAATTTAGTTCTATCTAACAAAATGTGAACTACTTGCATCTGAATCTGTTTAGAATTTTACCATCTGCACCTGAAAGCAGTTCAAGTCCATTTAACTGCCTGTATCCATACCCATTAATAATTTTGCTACTCGTATTCATTCCTTGGACACGTTTAATGATCAAGTGTCATTGACATTTCCAAATAATACTTTGACTGGGTAGATGCGGGTAGGGTAGTCATGGGTGCAGGCAACCAAGCTTGTTTAATATAGTGGGTAGCAGGTAGGGGCTTAGCAGGTACCCAGATACCCTAAATCTATGCACTACTTAAACTTGTCACAAGTAGTGATTTTATTACTTCTACTTGTCTCATAGATGTTTATAATTATCTAAGTCCACAATAAACGAGTCAAAGCAAGTTGGTATCCTAAAATATTGGCCCCACTCTCATCCCTAAAGTTCTATCTAATGACAATGAAAAGAGAAGAAAATTTCTTCAAAAAAAAAAAAAAAGAAAATAATAACTGAATGAAGAAGAGGGAACAAAAAGCACATTTGATTGCTTGTTTGTGTACACGTATTCTTTCGCATGTGAACTTGCACTAATTTCCCCCGGTAGACGAAAAATAAAGCTAAAGCTTCTTTGGTGTAAATGATTTCTATAAAACCCAAGTGCTCTTTCAACTCCTTTTCACTTCTTTTAGTTCAAATATTTTAATTAGCAGAAATTACATTGGATGAAGTGGCTTGGTTCCCTGATATTTGAGTAACCAGTTGATTTAGAAAAATTTGTGGTTGTTACTGCAGGAACAAGATGGTGGATTTAGAGACAAACCTGGTAAGGCTAGGGACTTTTATCACACATGTTATTGTCTAAGTGGCCTCTCGGTGTGTCAGTATAGTTGGTCGAAAGACGAGCATTCTCCGCCTCCAACAAGGGCGGTGTTAGGTCCTTACTCTAATCTCTTGGAACCTGTTCATCCGCTATACAATGTGGTCCTAAAGCAATACCAAGAAGCTTGTGATTTCTTTCTTCTCAGCAATATTAATCTGAACTCAGGTCGTGATGCAACAGTACTTTGAAAATTTTTATTCTTCTCATAGATTGTAGAAGAGCGCTAACTTTGAAGTACTGTAACTTAAATTGTATTATTTTCATATTTTGTATTGTGCAGCATTAGGTCCATTGTCTAATTTGACTTCTGATCAATGTTAGTTTCTGCTGTTTCTCTATACAATTCATCTGGTCAATTACTACTAGAATTAGTGAAAATATTTTTCGGAATCAGAAAAAATTAAACCATTTTTCTTTTACTTTTTATTTTCGAAGAGAAATATTTTTTCGGATAGATAAAATTTATCATAACATTATACAAGCTTCTATTAATATTGCCAATCACCTGTAACCAGGTGGTAATGGCCACTGGTGACTGCCATATAATTTACAATTTTTTTTTCATATTTTAAACATTGTTCAAGATTTATAAATGAAACACATTTAATATTTTAAATTAATTTGTAGTATTGTAATTAAACAATGAAAAATGAATTAATTTAAAATATTTTTCAAAAATAAATTATTTTTTTTAACAATAATGTAACTGCCATAACTTAAATTGAGAAGATCAGAGAGCTCGGACTCTTATAATTGAGAAGATCATCAATAATTTTAATGCCTTTATTATTATTATTATTTTTTTTTTTAAGTGAAGTGCCTTTATTCTTATACATATAAGAAATATATTCATATGGTACTGATCATGGAAATACACATCATTAGATCATTTATCTTAATTTTTCTTTACAATTATCCCATTTAAATCTAAAGCAAAAGTGTATTTGCACACGAAATTTTTTATCATCCGAAGATGAAAGGATGACATTTGACAGGTAGGTCAAAAATTCGAAAAAAGAACAACAAATCCAATTATTCAAAATGATATCACTTTCAATGTTTTTTTTAATTTTTCTTATATATGTATTGGACAAAAATATTAAATGTTAATATAAAGAATGAAATGAAAATATTACTGCCAACAATACAGCGTAAAAATAAAAAACTTTAAATTAAATTACTGTTAACAAAGACAAATTACTTGCAATTTCCTTGAACTTTTTCCTCTCTCTCTCTCGGCTATTTTATCACTCTCAAACTGTAAAACTTTAGGCCAAAGAAACTATGCCAGCAATTAACCATGGAAAGCCATGAAAATGACCAAGGACAGGGACAGGGACACTACGGCCATGAAAATGACCAAAAACAACCACCACAAGAAGAAGAACATCCAAAACAACCACACCATTTGCAAGAACTACTTGAACAAGAAGAAGAAGAAGAGAGAAAAGAAGAAGAATTAGAACAACAAGAAGGAGAAAACGACAGAATTTCAACTTCACCATCAGTCTCAATGCACTCCTCTTCTCCACCTCCAGAACCTCCTCCTTCTAAACCTCCATCACCAGACTCCTCAGGTCATCATACCTCTCACGACTATGACTATGTGTTGTCTCCGCCGCAGCTTAAACAAGCCAAGTACCAATTTCCACCGCCAGATCAAACGTCTCAAACCTATGTTTTCTCATCATCATCACCAGCTAAGTCTCCATCTCCATCGCCGGAACCACCTCACGTGCCGGTTTCTAAAACCCAAGACGAAGATGCTGTTCAGAAACCAGTTGAAGAAGGTATTCCAGGCGGCCGAGGCAGTGGTAGTAGCAGGAGAAAGCCTTCAATTTCAGAGCGACAGAAGGAGAATATGAAGAACAAGGCTTTGTTAGGATTTAGATTCTTAGGATTAGTCTTTTGCTTGGTTTCGTTTTCAGTCATGGCTGCGGATAAGAATCAAGGTTGGGCTTTTGATTCTTTCAATAACTACAAGGAATTCAGGTCCGTTCTTCTTCAATTGACCTTGTATTTCTTAATTTCTTGAACTTTTGCTGTTTTATTGACCGAAAAATATTTGTTATGTGCTCGTTGCAGGTACTGTATGTCAGTAAATGTAATGGGTTTTGTGTACTCAGGACTGCAAGCATATGATCTAGCCTATTCTTTGGCCACCGGAAAACATTTTGGCCGGAATCAGCTCCGGTACTTGCTGGATTTCACTATAGATCAGGCAAGTCCTTTTCTTTATGTCATTGTTCACTAATTGCTCTACCTAATCTAAGGCCCCATGTCCATACAACTCCTTTTTTGTATGCGTTGCCAGTATTTTTCAATTTGGGTAATTATAGGGGCCATTGAAATCCTATAATGGTGAGTGTATTAGGGGGCCATGGACGGTGGACCAATAGGTCAATATTTGTGGGTCATTGTCTCATATTGAGTTGCTTAAGAATAGAATGGGACCATCTTTTATATTGTTCTTGGTGATTTTTGGACCTTTTTTTCTTTTCGCACCTTTTCGTCTACATGCTTTTTACTTTGTGATTCTATGAGGATATTCACTTTTGCTAGTGAAGGAGATCACTTTCTCTACTTTGTAATGTTGAAACGCTTAATTTTAAAGCAATCTGTTTCTGCAACTGAAGTAAAGTGAGAGGAATAAAGTGACTTTTCATTGATTTACCAAAACGCCTGGATTAGAACATGAAAGATGTATTAAAGTAGCATAGAATGGAACTTTAGGCCCTATAACTATTTTTTATGCAGGGAAGGTTACTTTAATATGTCACGTTTTGATGCTTAAGTTACCAGTTCAGAGCTATATAAAAGGAACATACTTTGAAGTTTGAATGGAATGTTTGAAGTATGTTCCTGATTATTTATGTCACGAAAAAGTATTCCGTCTTATTTCTGTCTTTACAGAAAATGGACTTCTTAGACCCTTTCCATGATACGGATGGTTTTAAACAGAATCCAGGTTTTGAAAGTAATGAAGAGAAATAATTAGAAATCAAATTTTAAAAAAAGAGCAAGAAGTGGTTTATTATGGCATTAGTGCTTGGTGAATGTGTATAGATGTAAGGTGAAAGGTATGCAGATGGTGAAACCTCTGCTTTCTTCTCTTTTGAAGCATATATATGCAGGTCCAGGAGACTGGTTTTCAACTAAGAGACTGATTTCTGAAGTGGAAAGTTTAATGGAGATATGGGATTGGCAAAGAGTCTTCTAGACATGTTTTAGTATTCATGTAGTGCTGTAGGGCAACCCTGCAGTGGTCCTATCCTAGTTGTCACTTGTAATTTTCTAGTGAAGCTGAAACTTTACTTATTTCCTGATTTACTATGTAAGAAGATAAATCAAGCACTTTTAATATTATTTTTCTTCGTAATTTTCACCATTTTATAAGCTACTTCTTAATATAACATATAGTCAAGCTCCGTGTACCTCTAACCTTAACTTTAAAGGTGACCTCCTGAAACCTTGAGTCAGGCATTGAAACTCCAATGGAGACAACTAGGTGCACCTGCACTGTGATTACTTTAATTTCCCATTTTATTATTCTGATTACTAAAGTGAGACTCTGAGCTTTGTGTTTGATATTGTAGGTTTTGACATATCTTCTCTTGTCAGCATCATCATCTGCTGTTTTCCGAGTTGAGGACTGGGAGTCGAACTGGGGCAAGGACAAATTTCCAGGAATGGCAAGATCCTCGGTGATATTGTCCTTCCTGGCATTTGTAGCTTTTGCCTTATGTTCTCTTGTATCTGGCCATACCCTTTTTACACCCAAATCTATATAGCTTACTATTCCTGTTCTGTGATTAATAACAGATTCTTATACGGAAAATTTTGTTAAGGATACAAAAGACGTTTCAAATTATGTACACAAGAGATGACTGTTCACTTGAATCATGGTTGCTATGTATGTTATCTTGATAAAGGGCAAGCCTAGCAATTTCTTCTTTGATTTGGATGGAATTAATGATCGAATTCTCGGAGGAACTATATATTTGTAGAGATAACTCTTCGGATTTCTATATGTTCCTATTTCGAATTGGGTCATGCAAGCAGAGAATGTTGCAGTTCGCCCTATCAAGTAGGGAGGGGTGTTTTTGAACCGCTATAAGCTGCTCAAACCATCCAAATTGATTGAAAACTATGGTTTTGCTGATAATAATATTGACCCTTGTTTCTTTGTTAACTTGGACATGGTCATACGGTGTTTTGTTAGAGCTTCACCCAAAATGAAGCCCGTTCCTGAATGCTCAGAAAAATGAAAGGACAAAAAAAAAAACAAAGAAAGGACGAGTATAGTAAAACTAACCCTTCTCTCGGTTTCTAATCAGAACTAAACTACATTGACTCATTTTGTTTTAGTTTAGCAAATAATATTAAATTAAGAGCTTATTTGGTTTGGCTGTTCATAACAGTAGATGGTTGATACCGGTTCATCATAGCTAGTGGCTAATGGGCTCAACCGATGAAAATTTTAATAGTAATTGCTGTAAGAATGTAATCATAGTTGGTGACTAATGGAGTCAGCTGATAAATGTTTGCTTTAATAAATTTTTGACAGTGATTACTGTTAAAAGGTAAAAACCATTATTAAAGATAAAATTTTTTTGTACAACATGATATATGATGTATATTTTTTTTTATTTTTAAAGTGAATTTACTATATTTTATTCAATGTATTATATAAATAAAGAATATTAATTATAAAAATTATTATTTTGAAATAACTATAAATAAAATAACCATAAAATATTAGTTGGAAAATTTTATTAATAGTTATTTTTCTGATATTAATAGAGTCCAAATAAAATAATATTTAAATTAGCTAATGGTTGGCTGATGGATGGAATAAGCAGCTGATTAACAAACTTGCTAAATATCTAGTTAGCGTTTGAGATAAAAAGGTTGAAATTACTTTCCTGATCGCCTCTATATGGACCCTCCAGTCAGGAGCGGAGCTCGATGAGGGCTTAAGGTGGCGATGATCCCTTCAGAATTTTTTTTTTAATTTTCATAAAAAATTATATTTTGATCATTCAAAATATATATATAAAAAAAATTATATTTGGCCTCTAAAAGTTTAAGAAATTTTGTTTAGTTCTCTGGAAACGGGTGTTCTATTTTCACCCCCGCCTCCAGTGCTATACCATAACCTTTTCTGAGCAGCATCAATATTATATATATAATAAAACAAAATCCAAAACTACTTTTCATAGAATAATATTTTTTCACAAAAACTGTATATTTTTTATATTATTTTCATTTTGCCTTTGTCATATTTTTCATATTTTATTCATTTTGCCCTTTGTCATATACTAAAAGTTACTGTTATTGGAATAGTGTTTTTAACTTTTATTTTTACTATTTTGCCTCTATTTATTTATAATCATTTATCATTACAATTTCGTTTATATTTTTCTAAATTTAATTATTTTAATATTTTTTAACACTCATATAGCCATATATTTAATTTTTCACCATTTTCATGATGTAAATTAAATTAATCTAATTTTTTAAATAATATTTTTAATAAAAAGTTACCTTAATGTTTAGTATTATTAATTTAAAATTTACGATAATTAATTTAAATTTCTTTTATTTGTGTAGAATTGACTCGTTCTAAGTTTAAATCTCAATAGATCAAATTCACTAAATAATTACTTTAACATTTTTTCATAGTTAATTGTCTTTTAAACCATCGTGCTTTTATCTTGTTTTATTTTTATCATTTGCAGAAGCTTTTATTTTTTGGCTATTCTATCCCCATAAATAGATTTTAGACCTTAAATATGCATAAATTTATTTTTTTTTGACTGAAGATGAGTTATTTGGCGTTTGTTTCTTTTCCAGGTTGACGTCTATTTTATTTTAATTTCATTGGTCCAATTAATTACTATCAAAAATTTTTTCACAAATCATATTTTAGTACTTAAATAAATTATATATCTCAATTTTTAAAATTTAACTATTTAAAATATTATGACATTGATTTTTCTTTTTAAATAATATGAATTTACATCATTAAATTAAATGGATGAATAAATATAAATTTTTTGAATAATTAATTTTAGAATTTATGACATAGTTAATTTTATAATTAACTTAATAGATTATTTTTTTAAAAAAGTGGGAATGCATTCAATTGATTTATTAATTATTATTTATTATCATCTATTCTATAAGTATAAAACTGTTAAACTTTTTAAATTATTATTGTTTTATGGATTATTTTTAATTGAAGTAATTTTTTTATAATACCCTAAAATTTTTATTTCGAAACATTCCCATTTAAATTTAAATTGTAAATTATTAGCCAATAATATTACGCCACGTAATATTATGGGAATTGAAAATCATTTTGGTTCGCCCGAAAATTTATTGAATAACCATTAATCGATTAAAATCGGACC
>CANUEX010061452.1:0-13366 GCA_948099535.1 Jatropha multifida | reverse complement strand
TGGCGGGATAAGGCAAAGATTTAATCACGTCAATTTTAGCCTTATCTACCTCTATACCCTTTGAAGACACAATATGGCCTAGAATCAAACCTTGTTCCACCATAAAATGACACTTTTCATAATTTAAAACCAAGTTTGAATCTACGCATCTTTCTAAAATCTTGGTGAGATTAACCAAACATGCATCAAAAGAATCACCATAAATGGTGAAATCATCCATGAAAACTTCTATTATATTTTCTATATAATTTGAAAATATACTCACCATACACCTTTGAAACGTGGCTGGAGCATTGCAAAGTCCAAAGGGCATCATCGATAGGCAAAGGTACCAAAAGGGCAAGTGAACGTCATCTTGTCCTGATCTTTGGGTACAACCAGAATCTGGAAGAAACCTGAATAACCATCAAGGCAACATAGTGAGAACATCCAGCTAACTTTTCAAGCATCTGGTTAATAAAAGGAAGTGGAAAATGATCTTTTTTGGTGGATGTGTTCAACTTCCTATAGTCTATGCAAACTCTCCATCCATTCTGGACCCGAGTGGGCACTAATTCTCCATCGTCATTCTCAACTACAGTTATACCCGTTTTCTTGGGTACAACTTGGACCGGACTCACCCAATTGCTGTCCTAAATCGGGTAAATCACACCTGCATCTAGCAACTTCAGGATCTCTTTTTCCACAACCTCCATCATTGGTGGGTTCAAGTGTCTTTGAGCTTCTCTCCTTGGCTTACTTCCTTCTTCTAACAGAATGCGATGCATACACGTCGATGGGCTCAGCCCTTTAATGTCAGCTATGGTCCATCTAATAGCCTCTTTATGCTTGTGCAAAACCCGGACCAACTTTTCTTCCTCCACCTTGCTAAGTTTGTTAGAAATAATTACCGGGAGTGTTTGTCCCTCACCTAAGTGTGCATACTTCAAATGATCGGGCAATGGCATTAATTCTAACTTAGGTGCCTGCAAAACAGATGGTAAAAGCTTGGTGTGAGAAGAAGGTAACTCCAAATTACAAATGTTACCTTTCAAAGGCCTAGTGGCCTCCATTTAATACACAACTTTTTGCAATGTTTCATCAAATGAAAAATTTTCTTCAAGCTTACCTAGGTTGTTGATGTCAATACTCCTGCAAATTACTACATTAAGTGCATCATTAACATCATGCTAAAAAAGATCTTGAGTCAAAGGATCAGTAATATCAATGCTACAAACATAGGACACATCACATGGACATTTCATGGCATCATACACATTAAACTTGATTATAACTCCATCAAACTCCATGGTAAGCATACCATCATGAGCATCAATTTTCACCCAAGCTATGCTAAGAAACGGTCTCCCTATTAAAATTTCAGATGAAGTGGGGGATTTATCATCCTCCATATCTAACACATAAAATTCAGCAAGGAATATCAATCTATTAACCTGCACTAACACATCCTCTAATACCCCTTTGGGGGTACACTATAGACCTATCAGCTAGTTGAATCACAATAGAGGTATTTTTAATGGACCAGCACTTAAACTAGAATAAATAGACAGTGTCATAATATTTATGGATGAACCTAAATCACACATAGCATTTTTAATTCTAATATTGTCAATTTTACAAGAGATAACAAACATACCTCGATCCTTGCACTTGGGGGTAATTTTTTCTACAACATGGCAGAAACATTCTCTCCCACACTCACCCTTTCATATCCAGCTAGCTTCCTTTTATTAGTGCAAAGCTCCTTCAAAAATTTCGTGTAACGAGGAGTTTGTTTAATTGCATCTAATAATGGAATATTTACCTCTACTTTGCGAAAAGTCTCAAGGATTTCCTTTGCTTCTTTGTCCTTCTTTGATTTAGCTAACCTTTCAGGAAAAGGAGGTTGTGTCACCAACAGCGGAGGCTTGGGCAAGCATAATTCTGAGTTCTCAATCTGCTATATCTCCATCTCCTCTTTAGCTTCTTTCTTTGAATCACTACGTTCCTTCTTCGGATTTGGGGTCACCAGCTCCTCTCCGCTTCTCAAAGTGACTACACTCACATTTTGCTTGGGGTTGATAATGGTTTGAGAAGGTAGCTTCCCCTGCGACTCCAATTTGCTTAGGGAAGTAGCTAGCTGACTCACTTGATTCTCCAAGTTTTGAATGTTGGTTCTGGTCTCTTGTTGAAACTGTTGAGTGTTAGTAGCAAGTGACTTAACTGTATCTTCAAGAGACATACCTGATTTAGAGCTTGCTTGAGGGTGCTACTGCTGTGGCACATAATGAAACTGCTGCGTGTTTTGTGACCTTCCTCCATAGTTGAAATTCGGATGATCCCTCCATTCTGGGTTGTATGTGTTTGAGTATGGATCGTACTTTCATTGAGGTTGGCCAAGAAATCCGCCTTCAGTATTTACCTGTTCTTGATTGCCTTCTGGTAACATCGGGCACATGTCCGTCGTATGTCCATGGTAAGCACAGATTCTACATACTTTAGCCTGAGGATACATACTTATAGCAATACTTTGAACCGTACTTGTTAGCTCATTAAGTTTTTGCTCAATGTTAGAATCACTTATCTGATTGACTCTCCTTGGCATGTCTTGACGTTTACCAAATTATTGTGTTTTGGCAGCCATGGTAGATATAATTTCTCGGGGTTATCGAGGAGTTTTGTTAACAAGAGCCCCTCCACTTGTTGCATCAACCATTCTTCTCTCTGAATCCAGCACTCCTTCATAGAAATACTAAATAAGAGATTATTGAGTAATTCTGTGTTGTAGGCAGCTTGCACAAAGTGGCTTGAATCTCTCCCAATAGTCATGAAGAGTTTTCGCATCCTTTTGCTTGATGCCACTAATTTCCCTTCGAATCAAAGCTGCTCTTAAGGCTGGAAAATATTTCTCAAGGAAAAGTCAGACCATATCTTCCCAAGATTTGATGGATCCTGAGGGCAAATAAAACAACCACTCCCTAGTGGTATCCTGCAAAGAAAATGGAAACGTCCTCAACTTGATCTATTCTTCGGTTACTCCTTGTGGTCTCAAGCTTGAGCACACTACGTGAAACTCCTTCAGGTGCTTATTGGAATCCTCATTCTCCAACCCGCGAAAGATGGGAAGTAGGTGTATTAAACCTGATTTCAGTTTAAACGTCACTTCTAGAGCTCGATAAGTAATGCAAAGGGGCTGTTGTTCCACTAGAGGTGCGTGTAGCTGTCTCACTGTCTGTTCTTCAGCCATGGCGTCTTCTGCTTTAGATTCGGCTTCTTCTCCAACAAATTCTGCTGAAAGTTTAGATGCTGGTTTGTCTAAAGGAGGTGTGGATGTCATGGCTGCTTGTTTCTTTTGTAGTCTTGCTACTTTCCACAATGCACGGGCTCTCTTCTCAATCTCTAGATAAAAATCTAAATTAGCCTATTCAGATCTGGTCATCAAAATAAGAAATCAGATTTATATTAGTCCCGGCAATAGTGCCAAAATTTGATGGGTGTCGAGACCATAAAAAATAATTCCTAATCTTCCTATACTGAATAACTCGTAGATAGGGTGAGAATGGTCGAACCGTAGAGACTAATAAAACCTGATTTTAAAGTTGAGACCAATCGATAAAACAAATAAATAAAGGGGGGGGGGAGGTTTTGATCAAATAGCATTTGAAAAATAACTAAGTAAACAGAGAGTGATGAATTAAATAATTAAAAATCAATTAAAGAAATGATTCAGCCAAGGTTGATTCATAGCACAGGATTCTCTTGATCGATCATTGATACAGAGATAATTCTAAAATTTGAAAGAATGACAGGTTATGATTTTTGGAGAAGTGCCTCCGAAAAATCTTTCTGTAATATTAGATTAAGCAGACAAGCGCTAGAATAATCCCTAATTAACAAACAACCATAAACAAGCAATATAATTTAATTCGGTAACAGCAATAAAAACTAGAAAGACCCTACCCTATTCAACAAACTCACAAGCGTAGTTCATTTAAAACAGATTATTGGTTTTCATAATATAATCTGAAGGCCTGGTCATAATCAAATTATATTATTTACCACTAATTCAATTCAATAAGACAATATGAATCTCAACCTTATTGCTAGCTATATGCTTTCCTATTAGATTAAACAATGGGCCCTTATTAAACAAACAACAAGAACATAATAGAGATGGAGTTTCTCATAAATTCAGAAAACACACAAAAGCCAATCAAATTTAAAGAATATACTTATCGTGTTTAGATCTCACAATCATGAAGAATCCCTACTTGAAATCAATCCTTGGCTGAAAATATTGAGCTTAGCCACTCATAGCTATAAAGAATAGGAAAAATAAAAATAAATCTGTTGATCTATTCTAAAAGTAGTAATGGAAAGGAAGAGGAAGAGAGATCCCCTTTTACAATCCTTCAAATACTATATATAGAAGAGAAAAGAAATCCCTAAAAATAAATAATATCTTTTAAAAATCTAAAATATTTGATTAAGTATCTATAAAATACCTAAAAAAATGGGCCAGCTTGCACTTAGAAGATTTTCTAGCGTCTAGTAAGATTTGCAAAAGTTCAGGTTGCATCTCTTTAGTGCTTGCCCAAGCGTTATTAAACATCTTTCAGTAGCTTTTCTCTCAGCTCCAGGGCTGACTGCATAGCGCTTGCCCAAGCGTTATGCAAAAACTTCCAGTAGCGTTTCTCTTTCCTCTAAGCGCAACTCCATAGTGCTTGCCCAATCGCTACACAAAAACTTCTAACATCACTTCTCTCTCCTACGAGTCTGACTTCATAGCGCTTGCCGAAGCGCTATGCAAAAAATTCCAATAGCTTTTCTCATTCCTGGACTGACCTCTCTCTGTGCTTACCCAAGCGCTAACCACAGACTTCCAGTAGCTTTTTAAGAACTTAGCTCCAACTTGATAGCTTCATAAAAAACTTCACAAAATTAATTTCTAAAACTCCTTTTGCAACGAATCTAGCATTTCCTATGGAAAATATGAAAACCAAGTGAAAAGTCTTCATTTAAGCCAAAAATCACCCATAGACAATAATCAAACATATGACATTTTATGCTAAATTGGCAAGCTATCAAAAGGCTAAGATTTGATTCTATCCTATTAAGCTGCTCTCTTATAGTGTGCAAATGATTATTTGTGAAATTATTTTATTCAAAAAATTCTGGACTTCCTTGGATGTATTAGAATCTCCATTTTTAAAAGCTGCGGTGACAATAGGATCTTTGTAATGAGGAACATGAAATTCTATTTTCCTAAGAGGGGGGTGAACAGACTCTATTCGACCATTTGAAGTGACCCAAGTGGTTGTATTAGGAATGGAATTGACTTGGATGGACTTGAAAGAGTATTCAATATTATTCTCAGATGCATAGGTTTCAACCCATTCAAAAAATAATTTGTTGACAAGATTTTGCTTCATGTAATCATAATATTTTTCTTAGATTTGATGCCTTTGTTCAAGGAAATTTTTGGAAAACCAAACTCTTTTTGATTCATTTTGAGTGAATAAAAATCATTATGCAAATATTTTTTATCAATCTCAAATTCTTTCATCAAAACATTGAGTTCAGCATCTATGTTGTTAGCTACTACAGAAAAGGTAGGAGAAGGAGGAGGAGATGGAAGTCTTTCTACTAGAGTAGTATAGACTAGTCTGGGGACGATATTTTGGTAGTTTACCATTTGGAGGTTGGTTTCAAGTTCTTTAACTATGTCTGATGGTTGGCTTTGGTGAATCTTTGAAATGGAGTGCCTATGTGCTGGACAGGTTGAGGAGGTAGATATGTGGGGTAAAATACTAAAGGATTTGAGACTGAATGTCTGGATGGTTGTGGACTATGGTACGGAGCATAAATGACTGAAGGTAATTTTAAGGCCCTGTCAGTAGTATCAGTTTCATCTGAACTTGTAGACCTTCTATCAAAATATAAACTAATCTTTCCATCAGGGTATTGGGTAATTTGTTCAAGATTAGTATTTGGGCTTGGAATTGGTTCGATGGTGGGCTTGGTGATTCCTTCTAGGGTCCATTCTTTTGGGAGATCAATATCTTTCCATTTGATGGATCTTGGGATCACAATGTTTGCTTTCGAGAAATCTGTTTGTAAGAGTAAGGTTTCTCCTTTTTTGCAGTGAACTAAAGCATTAGATGCAAATGCTGTCATTATGGTTTTATAATGAATTCCAAAAATCAAAGCAATGGGAATTGAATTAGGAAGCATTTTGTAGTTGAGTTTTGATATGCAAAATCAAACAATCAAGAATGTTTTGATCCCTCAAAGAGACTGTATGATTTGGATAACAATCAAAAGAGATTGGACCATTGCATAAACTTGAATCTATAAAACTGAGAAGGGAATCTTCAAAATAAGAAAATCTTGCATCTCTCAAAACAGAAAGGATGGAGGTATTCAAGCCTTCTTTGGTTAAGGGCTTGATGCCTTCTTGGATGAGAGCTATATGAATGTACTTATACTTCTTTTCTTTGTGCCTATTGAGAGACTCTTTAGAAAGGAGTTTTATGGTTTCAAAAGGATTGAAGATTTGAATATCTCTTTCTTCAGTTTTGATGGTGTAGTCTATTTTAAAGATATTAAATCCTTATTGTCGATATATTCGCTCTTTTTGCACTTTGGGTATTTTCAATCATCAATTCTTTTTTCAAAATCTTAATAATTTATTCACTATTCACTATTTTCTTTCCATTCCTACTAGAGGTAGAGGAGTCAAAAGAGATGGAGAGATTACTATTGATACTCATGGTTTCTTAGCAATACTTAGCTCGAGTGCTACTCTAGTAATGGTAAGCTGACCAACGATTTTACTGCCTTCATAAGTCTTACTACCGAGACCACTCACCCCCATCAGAACCCTCACACTAGAGCTAGATAGAATTAAAAAGGACAAGAGCAAACCCAATAAACAATCACTTTATTCACATCGGGCTCTGATACTAAGGAGGAGGAAGGATCGAAAGGGATAGAAAATAGAGAAGAGAATTAATATTAAAGAGATAGAGAAGAGAACTAATTAAAGGAAATAACTAAAGACAAGAAGAGAAAAGTAACTAAAAATAAATTAACTAATAACATATATATATATATATATATATATCCTCTTTGGTATTAGAGCTTAAGATAGAATGATTGTTTATTCTGCTTATTCTTGTCCTTTTAATTCTATTTGGTTCTAGTGTGAAGGTTCCAACGAGGGTGAGTGGTCCTGATAGTAAAGCCAAGGTAGGTAGTTTACTATAGTAGCATTTGAGCCACGTATTGCTAAATATCATGAGTATTCTTATTAGAAACCTCTCTATTCCTTTTGACTCTTCAAACTCTAGTAGGAATAGAAAGAAGAAAGTATATAGTGAAAAAATTTCTATCAAAGATTTTAAATTAAATAAGGCATACTTGCACAATGAATTTTACGGTTCCCATATGAAAAAAAAGCTTTAGTTCTTAAAAATTTCCTTGAATAAAGATATATCAAAACCAAGAAAAATATAATTAATACATGTGTCGAAAGCTCATGAACATTCTATTTTTCAAATGGTTTGAAGAATCTGCTTTTAAAATAATATTGAATATCCTTTCAGGACTAGTTAAATTAATTTTCAAAATAGTAGTTAAAATTTTGAAAAAATCCAAAATGTAAATAGAAGTCCCCTGAAGAAAAATAGGAGTGTCAAGACACAGATGAGGTGGAACTTGTTGTTTCTTCCCCTTATTTGTGAAAAAAACAAAGAAGGGATGATTGATACAAAGTCTTAAGTGATCATACCAAGCAACAATCACCATAAGGAAGAGTGTTGGGAAGGCCATCCAGTTCTTCAAGAACACTTTTTGATAAATGGACAACCAATCCAAAACTTTGAAGTCCACTTTTTTCTAGTCGCCTCTTACATATCAAGAACAATTCTTTATTTGTTAGGATTAGAGAAAAAAAATTTAGTGATTTTTTTTTTGCATAAAGATACTTTTTACTAAAGAAATGTCTAATAGAAATTTCATTCAAATACTTTTGGAAAATAATTTTAGTCAAAATTTTTCTTGATTCTTTCCTTCTTTAAGAAATAAAGGAGGTCAATTTGAACATCTTGTAACCTAAAAAAGAATTAAGTTCGATTCATTTTGTCAAAAAAAAAAATCTTCAAAAGATTCTCCTTTACATGATTTTGTACCTGAACATTTTGGTTTTCCAATTCGAAGTCTCTAAACCACAAAACTTTATTTTGCTAAATGTCTTGTTGACTTCTCAGATTTTTCTTCTTCCTCTATGAATTTCTTAATATCAAATGAATGCAGCTTTATTATATTCGAACATCAAGAAGATAAATGTTCCCATAAAAGAGCAAAAGTTTTTTCTTGATGTTATTGGTCATCTTTCAAACCCAAAAATCTAAAAGGAATGCATAATGAAACTTCAACAGTCTTTTAATAGAACTCCCTTGTCTCTTGAAATACTTGATAAAAGCAAGATTTCCAACCTTATTTTTCATAGATTAAAGACAAAGATCAAACTTGTTAAACAAGAACTTCAACGTTGGGATAAACATTGAAAAAAGATATTCAAATACTTGAATCCCTAATCATTAGTGATCAAGCCTCAAAAATGAGTATTGATAAAGAACAAATACTTGTGTTACAAAAATCTCGAAAGACTCTAATTGATTCTATTTGTACTTTACAATGAGTTGCCTTTAAGAATTACTTGATCAAAGTCACATTAAATTTGTAAAATCAATTTCTACAAAAAGTAGTTTGTTTTCAAAGATATTGTTGCATTCTTTGATACAAGGGTTGACCTTAATTTTATTGAAGAAAAAATTATACCTACAACCTTTCTCGAGAAATTAGATGAAAAACTGAGAACAATTAATGATACTACTTTAAGAATCAAGTAAAAGACAAATGTTTTCATTGTTAATAATGGTGTTTGTATTCAAAATTTTTTTCTTATTGCACAAGATATTTCTCATAGTATTTTTTTAGGCATACCATTTATTATTTTGAGCTCTATACTACTTTCACCAATTGGACAACCAAAATAGGATTTTTGTCTTGATCATATCCACTTGCTAGCTTTTTGAACCAAGGAAGAAGAACGAAGAATTCTTTTTGTGTTTGTTTTGGACTAGAAAGACATTGGTCCATGCTTGTTAATAGTCCCAATAAGAAAATGTTTGACAATAAAGATTTTTATCGCAATCTAGAGTTTTAGTTTGGCATAGGTCTTAGCCCTATTCTTATGAATGAATAACTTTGAGGATTTGGACAGCAGATTAACCTATTTTAGGGTCATGTTTGCACTCAGTGGGAATTATTACCTTAAATGAATTTTAACTTTTTTTAAAAGATAACTAGGTGTAGTCAATTAGTTTTTCCACTAATGTGATTAGTTGGATGTAACAAATTTTAGTCCTCTTAATTACTAGAGTTTTCATTAATTTTTTCAATTAATGAAATGATTACCTAATTGTGTAGTCAATAAAGTTATTGTGATTGATTGAGCTTTCTGATGATAAAAAGAAGTCATTTAAATAAGCTAAACTTAAAAAATATTGAAAAAAAAGTTGAATATTGTTGTTAAATATCACATGAATTTAGTGCTTGATTTTTTTCCTAGCTTTTCATCTATTTATCTGTTTGTTTTGTTAGGTTGGAGGATGGACACAAGTTTGTGGAGAAATTTTAAGATTTGCAACTATTAGGGGAGGCTTTCATATGACACCTCTTTCATCACCAAAGAGATCATTAGCACTGTTTAAAACATTTGTTACTGGAAATCCACTTATTTAGTACTTACTTAGTACTTGTGCTATGCATTTTCATATGCATTAATGTAGATTCTATAATGCATATTTTTATATATTCAATTTACTTAATAATTTTCTCTAATTAAAAATACATGTATTATCTTCTTCATTTGCTATGACTCCTTATGGAAAAAGGAATTTTAAATCCAAATGAAAATTATCGAGTACCAACTATTGTTAACATACAATAATAAAATATTAAAATTATAATATTAGACTCCTAAATAAACTCTAACTAATAAATAATATAAGATTCATAATCCTTATCTTACCACGATTATCCTGGAACTAGTAAATATACCCCAAAATTACTCCATAAAGGGGTTAATTAATTCACTGATTCCTCATTTTTGAGAGTTGAACAATTGGTGCAGTGAGAATGGAACACACCTTTAAACCCAAAAAAAAATCCAAAATTTTTCTCGACTCCTATGGCTAACGACTCCACCAAACACCCCAACATGGAAGGCCAAGACACACCCATGGCGAGGCCAACCAAAACCCACATTTGCCCCTCTATCGACTACCTAGGTAGCAGTTGCCTTGGCTCAAGCTTATTCATAGTTCACTATCACATTGAAATGCATCTTAGAGACCCCACGCCTTAACAGCGAACTGATGCCACTTGCTAGACCGACAAACCTTCCCCACTAAGAAGACAATATCCCTCCAATTTCACTTAAATACCAAAGTCATTCAATATCTAATCAATACCATGAGGTGGAATTAGAGGTGGACCCTAGTGCTACTATCCCCAATAGCCAAGAGCTGACTCACACTTAGCCAATCTTAGATGGTGCTAACCTCTGGAATGTTGTCAAGGAACTAGTTTGGGAGTGTAGAGAGACAAGAGAAGCATGTGATTGTGGTCTCTAATAGGATTCATCATTATCAGTTGATATTTTGGCTGCGACTTTTCCATCAAAATTCAAGCTTCTTACTTTCCAATCTTATGATGAATTTATCGATCTCCGAAGCCATTTGACGACCTTCCAAAGTATGATGTATCTTCAAACAACTTGAAGGATTTAATGTGTAAGGTCTTCCCAACTACATTGAAAGGAGCAGCTCAAGAATTGTATTAAACACTCAAAATAGAATCCATTCGTTCCTCTTCCTAGTCGGCCACAACATTCCAAACTCATTTTATAGCATATGTGCCATCCAGAAAAATATTATCTGACTTGGTAGATTTAAAGAGAGAGAAGGGAGAGACCCTGAGGCAATATGTCTCCAAATTTCAAAGAATGGTGATGCAAGTGGAGAATTTGAATGATGAGGTGGCTATTAACACTATGGCAAAGAATTATAGGTATAGTAAATTATTTAGGAGTTTAAGTATAGACCCCCTAACCTTTGCGAAACTCATGGCACGAGCTCATAAGTACATAAAACTAGACGAAGCCTATGAGGCCCAACAGTGTTAATCGCATAGGGAGGAAAAGTATAGACACAGAAGACATCCCTCCCCAGTAAGGAGATGATCGCCCCAAAGGAGATTGGCCATTCGAGTCACCTAAACCGATTATTTGTTAGGATGCCATATTCAAGAGATGACAGACTGTAACAAGATCGGGAATTCACCCCTCTAATAGACCCTGCTCAGAAATATTGTCTTGGGTAAGAGAACAGGACAATCAAGTTATGTTCTATTACCCTAGGAAGATACCTCCAGTCATCGAGATAAGAGCAAGTATTATGAGTTCCATAGGGATGTAGGTCACTAGATCAAGGCTTGTTGGCAGTTAAAGAAAGAAATCGAGTGCTTTGTTCAAAGAGGCGAACTAAAGGAATTTATTGGGAGAGCTCGGAAGGAAGGCAAAAAGAAGGACAAGCAGGTGAAAGAGTGCTATGGTCTAGGCAAAATCCACACTATATTTGGTGGTTCACTAAGGGGGGACAACAACTCAGCTAAAAAGAGGAGAACCATGGAAATCTATTCCATTTTACCTTTATAGAAATTGAGCACTAGATCGCCCATATCATTCTCTGAAGCCGACAGCGAGCTTGTACATGCCCCATACAATGATGCCTTAGTGATTGAGGGGGTTTTGGAAATTTCTTAATGAGGAGAATCTTTGTGGATGAGGGTAGTTTAGCGAACTTGTTGAATATGGAAGTATTTAAGGCTTTGAAACTAGACTAGGCGAAGCTTAAACCTATCTAAACTCCTGTAGTCAGCTTAGCAAGAAAACCTGTACAAGTTTTTGGATCCATATACATAACCATAGAGCTCAAACCTGAAGGCTTATTGAGGAAACTCAAGTTGGAGTTCATGGTAGCAGACATTCACTTTCCATACAATGCCATATTGGGTAAGCCAGGTGTAACACCTGCCGCCCAATCCCGGAGAACCAGACAACGGATGCCACATTTGGTGCCGGAGCACCGTCTTATATCACTTACTAACACCAGATCACATATTAGAAGTGGTTAGATTTTCATAAGGAGGCAAGTAATTACAAATTTACAAATGATATTTAAGGAAATTTCTACAAAAATTTCGCAAGAGTTTCTCTTAAAAATTAACTTGTCACACAAAGAAAATATACACACTTCCAATATAATTTCTCCAAACCCCAAAACTCCAATTCAACAAAACATGTCACAAGCACTTCAAAAAGGGTTGCATTAATTTACTTAAGTTCTATCATACTAATACACCATACATATAATCAAATAATAATACTTAAAATATCCACCAATCTCATTAATTATAATTTCAATATTTACAACCCTAATATTGTTTATAATAAGTCTATACATGCCATAATTCACATTAATATACATGTCCAACCCAAACGCTAGACTTCTCCTCTGATGTTGTTCCTTCGGTCTTTGAGTAGGCCCCACAGCACATAACCTGCGTGATAAAAATCAACGCACTGAGTGAAAGACTCAGTGGTGCTAAATAATTACCAATATAAGTAGCAAGGATATGCCAAATAATAAATCTCAAATATCTATGAAAATATTCAAATCATAATACATATATTAAGCACTGAAAACGTGCTAATTAAATCCAAATATTTCGAAAACCATAAACAAATTCACATCTTTAAAATTCATACTTAACTCAATATAAATAAGAAAATATCACAAATACCAATATATTTTTTCGATTCCTTTATAACAAAATAAAATCCCATTCTTAATTTAGGAAATTCATAAATACAGTATATCTTCATTTTCTTATAGCCGCATAAAATTCCTTTCTTAGTTAAGGCTCGTACTAATTCAGAATGAATGTAAGCAGATTCGATTGTGGCCTATGGAAGTGCCACCCCCATCACACAATCGTGGCCTATGAAAGCACCACCCCCATCATATAATAAGCGCGTAGGCTTATTCATAAGGGCTGATAACCCTAGCATATGATCATAACTCCACATAACAGAATGAGTTGATAACCCGAGCAAGCTCACATATCGAAATCAATCTCATCATACTACATTTCAATCATGTATAGTAGAGCCCAAAATAAATGCGTTCTTCCACAAATAATCTCATTTCTTATTCACCATTCCTTATCCCAAAAACATTTTATAATTAATACTTAT
>CANUEX010061329.1:0-18010 GCA_948099535.1 Jatropha multifida | reverse complement strand
ATAATATGGGCTTACTATTCCGATAGTCAAATGATAATAGGGATGAGTTGTGATAGTTTAGGCTTACTACGGGCCTCGGGTGCCTTAAGCTTACCTAGGTCCTAGTGCCGGTCCGGCCCACGGTTTTGGGTCGTGACAAGTTCCCTAGGCTCCAGCTGCATCAACCCCGATAGAGGGATTGAGGAAGTACCGTGTTGAGGATTTCCTGGGTAGGAAGGATGATGATCCTTCTGCAGTAGAGTTTTGGCTCCGGGATACGGAGAGGGTCTTGGACTAGATGCAGTGTACCGCTCATGATAGATTGACATGTGCCGTCTCCTTGCTGAAGGAGGAGGCTTATTTGTGGTGGGAATCTATAGTGAAGACAGCAAGGACGGAAGATGTTACTTGGGATTTCTTTCTCTTTGAGTTTTGGGAGAAGTATGTGGGGAAGTTGTATACTGATAAGAGGATAGCAGAGTTTTTAAAGCTTAGACAGTGTCGGATGACCGTCTCAGAGTATGAGCGGGAGTTTCGGCAGCTGAGTAGGTATGCCGCTAAGTTGATCCCTACTGAGGCAGACCAGTGTAAGCGATTCAGGAAGGGACTCTTGGATGAGTATTGGATGCATTTAACATCCCAGCCCCACACCACCTTGGCTTCGTTAGTGAAGGCTGCTTCTGAGTTGGAGGTTATTCAGATGGAGAGACAAACTAGAGTTTAGAGGACTCAGCAGAGTAGTCAGCGTAAGAGATTCCATAGTGTTTCATCTGGACAAACTCCTAGGGTCCAATCGAGTAGCAAGAGATTTAGAGGTGGACCGCAGATGGGGGTCAGACTAGGTCAAACAGTTGGTCAGGGTACGTTTACGAGATTAGCTCCTTAGGCTACGTCTATTGCTAGTGGCGGAGGTGTTGCACAGCCAGGTCTACCGACTTGTACTCAGTGTGGCAGGAGACATGTAGGGGTCTGTTGGGGAGCTTCGAGAGCTTGCTTTAGATGTGAATCCACCGAGCATATGGTCAGGGATTGTCCATTGGTAACTACTAGTCCAGCTCAGCAAGTTGGGAGGCCAGCTCCCTATGTTCAGAGAGACCGAGGTAGAGGCCAAGGTGAGACACATGGTATTAGGAGTTAGAGGCCAGTTTCTGAGACAGTGGAGAGACCTGAGACTAGAGCACCGGCGAGGGCATATGCTATTAGAACCAGGGAGGAGCAGGATGCTCCGGACATCATTGCAGGTACCTTCTCTATCTTTGACACCTCTATACTTGCTTTGATTGATCCGGGCTCCACGCATTCATATATATGCATACATGTGGGTAGATTGGGTAGTATGCATGTGGATACACTAGAGCACAGTATCGAGGTTACTAGTCCCTTAGGTCAAAGTGTAATAGTTGACCGGGTGTATAGAGATTGCTCGTTGGTTATTCATGGGCATGTATTTTCGGGAGATTTGATAGAGTTGCCTTTCTGAGAATACGACGTGATTTTGGGTATGGATTGGCTGTCTCATCATGGTGTGATTATGGATTGTAGGCATAAGAGAATCCCACTACAGACTTCAAATGGTGAGGAGATAGTAGTTGTGGGTGAGAGGAAGGATTACCTCTCTAATGTTATTTCAGCTAGTACCGCTAGGAGGATGATACGACATGGCTGTGAGGCATTCCTAGCCTGTGTGCTTGAGCCTGAATGGAGACCTCCCAGTGTAGATGAGATTTCGATGGTGTGTGATTTTTTAGATGCGTTTATTTTTATCACACGTAGGTTAGGAGCGGAGGGCACCTGTCAGGACCAAAAGAGGGCATCAGAGTAGATATAGCATTTTGGGTAGGACATGTATACTAATGTAAACCATGGCATGTATAGACTCTTATGAGTAATATTGAGGTTATAAGTATTTGAATAAATTTTTAATGAAATCGGTGGCCGATTTAGTATTATTATTTGATTATTTGTTTGGTGTGTGAGTGATGACATATTTAGTTATCTTGAATGGTGAATGTATGAAGATATATATATTTACCTTGGATGGACAATGGTATAATGAGATTGAGTTGATCTTAAAAATTTTTAGAAGTGCTTGCTGATGATTTGAGTAAAATTGGAGTTGAGGTTTGGGGGCTAATATTGGAAGTGTATTTAATTTTCTTTATGTGGCAAGTGAATTTTTAAAAGGAACTCTTGCGAAAATTTTTAATTTACCTTCATAATTTTATTTTTCCGTAAGATCATCCCTAAAACCTTTTTTGAATATTTTAAATTACTTGCTTCACACTTAAATTTAATCACTTCTAATATATATTATGGAGTTAATGAGTAGAATAGGACGGCGTTCCGGCACCGAATGTGGCATCCATCGTCTGGTTCTCCAGGATCGGGCGTTGGGTGTTACAATCGATGTCAATACTCCTACAAATCACTACATTAAGTACATCATTAACGTCATTGACATCATGCTAAAAAAGATCTTGAGTCAAAGGTTCAACAATATGAACACTACAAACATAGGACACATCACATGGATATTTCATGGCATCATACACATTAAACTTGATTACATCACCATCAAACTCCATGGTAAGAGTACCATCATGAGCATCGATTTTCGCTCTAGCTGTGCTAAGAAATGGTCTCCCTAGTAAAATTTCAAAAGAAGCGGGGGATCTATCATCCTCCATATCTAACACATAAAAATCAACAGGGAATATCAATCCATTAACCTACACTGACACATCCTCTAACACCCCTTCGGGGTACACTACAGACCTATCAGCTAGTTGAATCACAATAGAGGTATTTTTCAATGGACCAACACTCAAACTAGAATAAATTGACAATGGCATAATATTTATGGATGAACCCAAGTCACACATAGCCTTTTTAATACCAATATTGCCAATTTTACAAGAGATAGCAAACATACCTCGATCCTTGCACTTGGGGGGTAATTTTTTCTGCAACATAGCAAAAATATTCTCCCCCACATTCACCCTTTCATAACCAGCTCTCTTCCTTTTGTTAGTACAAAGTTCCTTAAAAAATTTCATATAACAAGGAATTTGTTTAATTGTATCTAATAATGGAATATTTACCTCTACCTTGCAAAAAGTCTTAAGTACCTCCTTTGCCTCTTTGTCCTTGGATTTAGCTAACCTTTCAGGACAAGGGGGTTGTATCACCAGTGGCGGAGGCTTGGGCAAGTGTGATTCTGAGTTCTTGGTTTGTTGTATCTCTATCTCCTCTTCAGCCTCTTTCTTTGAATCGCTACATTCCTTCTTCAATTTTGGGGTCACCAGCTCCTTCCCGCTTCTCAAGGTGATTGCGCTCACATTTTGCTTGGGGTTGATAATGGTTTGAGAAGTTAGCTTTCCTTGCCACTCCAATTTACTTGGAGAGGTAGCTAGCTGACTCATTAGGTTCTCTAAGTTTTGAATACTGGTTCTGGTCTCTTGTTGAAATTGTTGAGTGTTAGTAGCAAGCAACTTAACTATATCTTCGAGAGACATACCTGATTTATAGCTTACTTGAGGGTGTTGCTGCTTTGGTACATAATGGAATTGCTGCGCATTTTCTGGCCTTCCTCCATAGCTGAAATTCAAATGATCTCTCCATCCTGGGTTGTACGTGTTTGAGTACAGATCATACTTTCATTGAGGCTAGCCAGGAAATCCACCTACAGCATTTACTTGTTCTTGAACACCTTCTTGCAATGTCGGCCACATGTCAGTCGTGTGTCCATGGTAAGTGCAGATTCCACATACTTTAGCTTGAGAGAACATACCTATAGCAATACTTTGAACCATAGTTGTTAGCTCATTAAGTTTTTTCTCAATATTAGAATCACTTACCTAGTTGACTCTCCTTGGCACATCTTAACGTCTACCAAACTGTTGTGTGTTGGTAGCCATGGTAGATATGATTTTGTAGGCTTGTTGAGGAGTTTTATTGAAAAGAGCCCCTCCACTCGGTGCATCAACCATTCTTCTTCTAAATCCAGCATTCCTTCATAGAAATACTGAATAAGTGATTGTTCAGTAATTCTATGTTGCGGGCAGCTTGCACATAGTCGCTTGAACCTCTCCCAATAATCATGGAGAGTTTCTGCGTCTTTCTGCTTGATGCAACTGATCTCCCTTCCAATCAAGGCTGCTCTTGTGGCTTGAAAGTATTTCTCTATGAAAATTCGGACCATGTCCTCCCATGATCTAATGGTGTCGGAGGGCAAATAGAATAGCCATTCCCTGGCGGCATCCTGCAAAGAAAATGGGAATGCCCTCAACTTGATCTATTCTTCAATCACTCATTGTGGCTTCATGCTTGAGCACACTACGTGAAACTCCTTCAGGTGCTTTTTGGGGTCCTCATTCTCCAACCCGCGAAAAATGGGAAGTAAGTGTATTAGACCGGATTTCAACTCAAATGCCACCTCCAGGGCTGGATAAGTAATGCAAAGGGGTTGTTGCTCCATCGGAGGTGCATGCAGCTGTCTTACTATCCATTCCTCAACCATGACTTCCTCTTCTTTAGATTCGATTTCTGCTCCTTCAAATTCTGTTGGAAATTTAGGTGCTGGTTCATCTAAAGGAGGTGTGGATGTCGTGGCTGCTTATTGCTTCTGCAGTCTTGCTGCTTTTCGTAATGCATGGGCTCGCTTCTCGATTTCTCGATAAAAATTTAAATTAGCCTATTTAGATTTGGTCATCAAAATCAAAAATCAAATTTATATTAGTCCCCGGTAATGGCGCTAAAACTTGATCGGTGTCGAGGCCACCAAAAATAATTACTAGTCTCCTAATCTAGATAAATTGTAGATAGGGAAAGAAGGGTCAAACCCTAGAGACTAACAAAACCTGATTTTTAATTTGAAACTAGTTTATAAAGACAAATAAATAAAAAAGGGGGGGGTTTGATCAAGTTGCAATTGAAAATAACAACTAACTAACAGAAAGCGATAAATTAAATAATTAAATACTAGTAGAAGAAACGATTCAGCCAAGGGTGATTCACAGCGTGGGATTCTCTTGATCGATCACTGATACAAAGATAATTCTAAAAACTGAAAGGCTGACAGGTTATGATCTTTGGACAAGTGCCTCCGAAAAGTCTTTCCGTAATATTAGATTAAACAGACAAAGCACTCGAATAACCCATAATTAGTGAACAAACCTAAATAAGCAATAGAATTTAATTCACTAACAGCAGTACAAACTAGAAAGACCCTGCCCTATTCAACAAGCGCGGTTCATTTAAAACAAATTGTGGATTTCCATAATATAATCCAAAGGCTTGGACGCAATCAAATTATATTATTTGCTACTTATTCAATTCAGTTAGATAATACGCATCTCAACCTTATTGATAGCTATATGCTTTCCCATAGATTGAATAATGGACCCTTATTGAATAAATAATAAGAAAACACTAGAGATGGGGTTTCTCAAAAACTCAAAAAACACACAAAAGCCAATCAAATTTGAAGAGTATACTTATCGTGTTTAGATCTCAGGATTGTGAAAAATCCCTGCTTGAATTCAACCCTTGACTGAAAATATTGAGCTTAGCCGCTCATGGCTGTGAAGAATGCGAAGAAATAAAAATAGATCTAGTATTTTATTTTAAGTGTAGAAATGAAAGTCAAGAGGAAGAGGAGAAGATCCCCTTTACAAATCTTCTAATACTATTTATAAAGAAAAGAAATCCCTAAAACTAAATAATATCTTTTTAAAATAAATCTAAAATATTTAATTATCTATAAAATTCCTAAAAATTTGGGCCAGCTTACACTTAAAAGATTTCCTCACGTCTAGTATGATTTGTAAAAATCCAGGTCACAGCTCTTTAGCGCTTGCCCAAGCGCTATTACAAAACTTCCAGGAACTTTTCTCTTTCTTGCGGGCTGGCTACATAGAGCTTGCCCAAGTGCTATTATAATACTTCCAGTAGCTATTCTCTCTTGGACTGGTCTCTCCCTATGCTTGCCCAAGCGCTAATTGCAGACTTCCAAAAGCGTTTTTGAAGACTTAGCACTAATTTGATAGATTCATAAAAAACTTCACAAAATTAGCCTCAAATGTTTCCTTTTTGCCAAATGTAGCATTTCCTATGGAAAATATGAAAACCAAGTGAAAAGTCTTCATTTAGGCCAAAAATAACCCAAAAATAATAATCAAATATATTACATTTTATGCTTAATTTACAAGCTATCAAATAAGATTCACTAGATCATGCAGAATTAAAAACTTGCATAACCAACAAGAAATCAAAGCAGCCAAGTAAACTTCTTCCTGTAAATCATCTTCTATGTTTAAAATTTCAAAAGGCTTTTGCCAGTTCGTATCTCGCCATAATTTGTTGCCAATAACACCTGAAGGATTGAAGTTCTTCTTGGGAGGAGCAGTTCTTTTGGTATAGTCCTTTTTAGGAGGCTCAAAGTATCTAATAGGACCGCGAAACCAAAAATTTACCCAATTGCAAACATTCAATTCAAAAATGTTGTCAACCCATTTGGCATTTTTGTAGTATGCATAGAATAAGTATTTGCAGCTTCGTGGTTAGAGAGGAGTTCCACCTCCGTCGACTCCAGTAAGATCTGCAGCTAAAGGTATCATCTCATCATAAAATTATCCATAGATTGGAAGTCCTCCTAGGAACTTTAAATCCAAAAGTGAAATTGACTCTTCTCTAGCTGGGAGGAAAAGAGTATCTGTTGAAGCACTCCAATGTTCACAAAAATGATGAATGACATTGGGGAAGAGATCATAAGTGAAGAGTGATGCGAACTAAGCATGATACACATTGGCTTTCAAAAGTAGTTGTTTATTACTTACCAACACATCTTCAAGCCACTCCCAATAGCGTTTGACAAATTCAAATTCACCAGCGAATTTGAAAGAAGGATGCCAAGAAACTTATTGTGGTGGATGTGACTCCTCAAAAGCAGAAGATTATTTGATCGATTTTGAAGGGAATGAAGTGAAGATTGCAGTAAATGGCATTGGACGCGCTTAACTACTTCATGTGAAAGTTGGAATTCATATGTGCGTTCGATAGTCCAATCCATAAGATGAGGAGCGTCAACTTTGCTTGGTGTATTAGCTCCAAAAAATTCATTAGCAGATCTTTGAAAGGTGAAGACTATTCTAGGATTTGTATCTTCTTTGTTGTCGCTCAAAATTTTCATACATGGAATTTTTCATGAAGCCGACAGATTAATTATGCGAACTATTTTGATGAAGTCTCAAAAGCAGTTAACTAGCTACAAAAAAGAATCAAAAGAAGACTTGTTAAAAAAAATCAATTTTGACATGTCCATGGAAAATATAATTCATATGAATTTAAAAAAAAACCAAGTCAAATTCATATGATCAATCATGTTCAAGCCAAATTAAATTCGCTAGTTATTGGTCATCAATTGAATTGAGCATGCAAATTGAAATCAAACATGTGAGATTACTGTTCATGATCATCAATTAAGAATTTAAAAAAGAAAAGAGAAGAAAAAAAAATTTCAGGTAAGCTTTCATAGTTGATTCATGGCCAAAGTGCAGACCATGATTTTATGCTGCCACTAAGTAAGAGAAAAAAAAAGCATACAAGGATTATATAAATATGTATATGTATATGAAGATGTCATGTGAATCAACGAACAGTGGCAACCAGTTTATGTGACTATATTGCAATCAATAAAAAGTAAAAGAAAAGAAGCATAAAGTCGTTCAATGGCCAACAAATCAATCATTGCCTGACTTACAGTGTACAAGAAGACAAGGTGAAAAGATGAAGGCAACACAGTGGTGAGAAAAAAAATGAAAAAAAAAAGAAATAGTTCAAGACATGAGAGAACCTGTGTTTAATGCGGCGATGACCAAGAATTATAGTACTAATCTTGTGTAATTGTTGCAGTTGAAAAAAAATATTCCCTTCAATTAGTTTGTATTGGAAGACAGCTCTAGTCGAGTATTAGAGGGTGATATATAAGAAAAAAATATATATTTAGCAAAGGGTTCCTTTTATATAGAATTGTCAACTCTGACTTCGACAAGGATTTAAATGTTTAACTCCAAATTTGAAAAGGATTTAGTTTCTCAACTCCAAAATCATGAATGATTTAATTTCTTGAAGGACAAGAAAAAAAAAGAAATTCTAATTATAAAAAGAAATTTTGAGTTTCACTATTTGGGTAAAAAAAATAATTAGCCTATTAAATTGGAGTTGCTAGAAAATTTTAACTTGAAAATTCAAGTTAAAAAAAATTGGCTTATCAAATTAGGCCAAGAGAAAAAAATTTCACGCCGTAAAAAAAGAGGGCATGAATTTAAAAAAAAAATTCTTCAAATTTTCATGAACAAGTTTTGAGGGGCCATCTGTAGACATCTAAATTTTATTTAAGTTAAATCTTCTATTACAATGAAGATTATCCTCTGATTCTTCTCTTTGTTGGGAGCACAATTCAAGGGTCGAGGGACTTGATCTTGAACACGATTCAACGTCCGAAGGACTTAATGTTGAATTGATGCAGAACAAACTTTAGATGATTCAAGGGTCGAAGAGACTTGATCTTAAATTGACGTAGAACAAACTTTGATTCTTTGGACTTGGGAGAGACTTTTTGTAGTCTTGAGTTCGATAGAGCTTTGGTGCTTCTTTTCTATCGTTTTCTCTATGAGTATGTATCAGTCTCCATATGTGAAGAGAGGCCTCCTATTTATAAAGATTTGAGAGGGTCCCCTTGCCAAGTATGTAATTTGATTAGTCCACTTGGGAAGCTCTCATTGGCTACTGCATCACCTAACTTATGTAAACGCCTAACTTATTAGCTAAGATTTAATTTAATTAGTTTACTTGGCTAATTTTTATTAGACTTTACTACATTATTTATTTATACAATAAATAATATTAATCCAATAATCTTACTTTAATAACCATTAAATATTTTGATCAGTTATTAAAATAAATTATTTAATTTAGTTAACCAATTATTTAATTGGCTAATTAAACAATTAAATTAACTTCAATAAAATTTAGGTGTCTAGACTAACAAAAGCAAATAGAGCACGTCCACTCATACAAAGGGCACCTATGGGTCAAGCATATGATCATAGCTATATCCACTAACAGAATGACACTAAGGGCCAATCATGCTCATATAACAAAATTAATCAAAATCACACAATAATTCCACATCAAGCGTTAGAACCCAAAATTTTACTTGTTTTCATTAAATCATAAAAGCACTTATAAAATTTTACTTGGTCAAATAATACATAGCTTATACATGATTATGTTAATTCATAAGTCCTTGAAACCATTTACCATATGGAAAGTCTTATATGCCTTAAATCCAAGTAATTTGGATAAATCCTCATAATTATACATATCAAGTCATAAGTCATAAGTATATGCATATCAAAATATGGAGAAACTGCAAATCCTATGAAAGTTACTCATAGGCTATGTAACTTAAGCATACCTAAAATGTTTGGAGAATCACATAAAGCACATCATAAACGCTCATGAGCTTATAGATGGTAATTACACTTATAGCATCCAAGAATCATGCTTAACGACTTATGGAAACTTTCAAATCTCAAAGACCATTGAAAGTCACATAACTTTCTTCACATATATAAGAATCATACTTTCATATATATATATATATATATATATTTACACACACACATTAGTCAAAGTTATACTTTTAAGCCTCGTGTCCAAAACTCCATTTTCATAAAAACACAATACTTGGAGAATTTATCTTTTCCTTAAAAGATCAAGAAGTTTAGAAATCATATGTAAAATCAAATTCAACTCCTTCAAGTGTGAAGTCTTAGTACTCATCTCCAAGTACTTTAAACAACCTTATAGGAAAAGATTCGTGGCCTAAATGACCTAAAATGAAATTCTAAGAAAACAAACTTTCTTTTCACATTTGAAACAACCAAAACCTTAAATTAACACTAATAGTCATAATCGAACTTAATTCATGTATAGTTCTTTAAAAATTTCTCAAAATTTTGAATTTTTTACTCATAAGAAAAATATTCATTTCCAAGCATTCATTAAAAGCATTTTCTCAAAATTAGACCTGACTTTATCATAAAAAAAATTTAATATCAAAATTTCATGTCATAAAAATCATTTTCCATATTCAAGATACTCACTCAACAACTAATTCAATTAAAACATTCCTTAAATGTATATAAGCATACATTATGCAAGCTTTATGGCATATACTCAAAGATTCACATATTTCAAGTTATAGGAAAAATGAAGTAATAAGTGTCATCCTTAATATAAAGACTTTCTTTTTCTCATCAAATTATTCAAAAACACTTTTTATACCTAAAGAAACACGAATACACCTAAAGCATGCAAATATTTGTCATCTTTCCCAAAATCCCTATGACTTAGGTAATAACAGTTTTACCATTTCTCAAGTTATATTAAGAATATAAATGTCAAACATAAAAAATATGCTAACCATCACAAAACAAAGGCATTTCATGATTGAAAGCATAACAATACCCAAAGAGGTGACTTTTCTATGTTATGTCATAGGTAGAAAAAATCTCATAATAGACTTTCTTCATGCAAACCAAGCTTCTAATCATTCTAACACCTTTAATTAAGTCCTAATATCACATAATTAAGGTGTAGCTCTTGAATTACACAATAAGAATGAAAAATCCCCCAAAAAATTCAAATACTAAAGTTATAGAAAATTTCTCATAACTTAATATTCATGCAAAACAACTTCACTAACATTCAAATATATTTATAACACATCATTTAGAAGCTAAATCATGCATGAAAAGAACCAAAACCCAAGCCTTACCTATACATATGATTTGGCCAAGTGTAGCTCATAGGGAATGGGTGTAACACCCGTCGCCTGAGAGGACTTGACGACGAGCGCCACATTCGGTGCCAGAGCACCGTCTTATCTTACTTAAAAACTCTAAATCATATATTAAAAGTGGCTAAGTTTTCATAATGAGACAAGTATTATGGTTTTAAGAATAAAAGTTTAAAGAAATTCCCACAAAAAATTCGCAAGAGTTTCCCCTAAAAATCAACTTGCCACACAAAGGAAATAGAAACACTTCCAATATTTATTCCTCTAAACCCCAAAACTCCAAACCAACACAATAAGTCACGCAGCACTTCTAAATATTCACATCAATCAACTTAGGTTCTATCATATTATAATAACACCCATTCAAGAATTAATTGGTAACGATCATTCGCTTTAAATTCACATAAAATAATATTTCTTAATAAATCATGTATCTCATTAATTTACAACTTAGCGAACACAACCTCAATCTTTTTACAATATTTTTATATATGTCATAGTTACGTCCTAATACATATCCTACCCAAAAATAGAGTTTCCTCTCTGATGCTACGCCATTGATTTTCAAGTAGCACCCACTGCTCTAATCCTATGCGTGAAAAAAATCAACGTGTTAAGTATATCACTCAGTGGTGCTAAATAATTTAATAATAAAATAAATGAGGTTGCCTAAGCAACAAACTTAATACATAACTTAAAAATACTTAAATCAAATACAAAATACCGAAAGCGTACAAATCAAATAAATATATTCTGAAAATCATAAATAAGTTCATTCTTAAGCATAAAATCATAGTTTGACAAATGTAAGAAAATTTCTATAAATACAAATATATTTCCATTTTCCTTAGAACATAATTTATTCTTAGTTAAGGGCTCATATGTATACTGAGAGAAATATAATTAGATTTGATTTCAGAGATATCAGAGACAGAGATGTGGCCTGTGAAAGCACTACCAGAGGCAGAGATGTGGCCTGTGAAAGCACCACCAGAGACAGAGATATGACCTGTAAAAGTGCCACCAGAGTATAATAAGCGTGTCTGCTTATTCAGAAGGCATCTAGAGCCTAGCATATGATCATAGCACATAATATAACAAAGAGGCATCAAAGCCGAGCATGCTCATCTTTACAGAGTAAATCTCATCTTACCATATTTCAACCATGCATACATGAGCCCAAAACAAATCCATTCCTTTACAAAATATCTCAAATCATATACAAGGTTTCTTAGCAAAACATTTCAAAGCCTAAACATTTTTACTTCAAAATAACTTAACCTGCAACTTCAAAATATTATCAAATTTTCGTACTTATACTTATCAAAAATTCTACTTATTAAATATACATATATATATACCTTAAAATACTTAAAAATCACCATTTTAAAAAAAACAAAAACATGTCTTACCACCCTAGAGTGGTTCGGCCTCTTTGTGTCAACAAAGGGGAATGAGTTTCCCTTCCAATAAATACCACATTTCAAGCTAAAAAGGCTTACTTAAAACATTAAAACCCTTACTTAAACACATTTAGTGTTAAAACTCATTTTTTACACATTCAAACTTTCTTTAAGTCTTAGAAAAGTTCTTAAACATTGAAATACAAGGAAGAAGTTTTAACCATCATTAATTTACTTATTAATTGACTCATTAAAGTCCAAATCAAGCATAAAAAGCAAAGAAAGATCAAGGCCCTTCACCCATGAAGGTTCGACCACTCTTGGATTAATGGGAGAGAGATGTTCCTCTTCCCATTCTAACATTCTATCATGCTTAGATTTCATGGAAACTAATATAACAACAACCAAATAACCAAATCCCCATTAACATCACAAATACTTCAAAATTCATTCAAAACCTAAAAATTGCAAACTTAAAGAAAATGAAAAGGGAAGGAAAATATTATTGCACTAAACTTCAAAACAAGATTGATTAAGCTTGGAAAGCCCCAATCCTTGGTTTTCTCCTTCCCTTTGGAGGAATGGTTCACTTTAAAGATCAGAATGAATTCTTTAAACAATAATGGATGCCTTGTGGAGTGAGCATAATATAATTTTTATAAAGCATTCAAGAGGTCTAAAAATATTGTAAATAAAATAAAGTGATATAATTATAAGGGTTATTAATTGCTGCTTTGGTGAGATATTAATAATGAATTTGGTTGAATATGTATGGATTCACTAGATAATAAATGGTAATGAGTTTATGGAATAATTTAAAGGATGTGTTGTGTGTTTTGAGTTAAAGGATAACAGATTTTGTATAATTAAGTATATGAACTCAATAAGAAGTAAAGTTTAAATGAAATTTGAAAAGTATAAGAGGATGTTTACTGGATTGAATTTGAAGATATTTAATTGGATGTAATTAAGGTATGATTATGGTATATAAATCCTGGATGGAAACGATCTGTATTATGACTATGTGGTGATTATAATTATAAGGATAAATACTCTTTTGATGTAAAGAAGTATGTAGTATATGGTAGAAGTATAATTTGTATGACATAAATCATGTATGCTTCTCATGTGCAGGTTGATGATAATATAAACTGAGGTGACCCAGTAAGCCAGCATAAGAGGAGGAGGATGTTCTTCAACCATTTAAGTATATATTAAGAATTTGCCATGTAGTATAAGTATTAATTATTTGTTGAGAGTGTAACTAGTGGTTTGTGAATCAACATTTAAAACTAAACTCATCTTGGATTTTAATTGATAGACTATTTTATAGTTCAATTTGATTATTTAATTTTAATTATTAAAATTCTACAGAGGAATTAATATTTTAAATACAGATATCATTATATGGTCTTTAAAGAGTTATCAATGTTATAAAAGAAAGAAAAATGTTATTACTGAATTTTCTAATATATTATGAATTATATTCTTTTTTTAATGTTTTCTTAATTTAAAATCATATTAAATGAATAAGCAAATCAATCTGTGTTTCTGGCACAGAATGTGACATTACTGTCTACTCCTACAAGACCGGATAGGGGGTGTTACAATGGGAGCTTCTCTCATCAGTCCAATCATTCAAACATTATTATAACTTGCTAAATAACACAAATCAACTATTAGCATTCACTAATTTAATCACATAGCTGATTTTTCTCAAATTTTGCATACTTTTGATCATAGAAAAATCATAAAAACTAAGGATATAAGCTAGAAATTTTTATCACATACTAAAATACATATCTAGCATCATTTTAAGAGTATTACTAGGCAAAGAAAGTAAGAAAACTCTCAAGCTTTACCTCATAGCAGGTTCGACCAACTCTAGATAAATAGGGGGGGAAGTTCTCATTCACATTCAAGCATTCTATAATATTTAATAACTATCCAAGGTCACATTCATACATTCAATTCAACCTAATTCATGCTTTAAACACAAAATCCTCAAATTTCACATAATAACCTAAAACTTAAAAAAAATAAAAAATAAATTAGAGCAAATGTGTTTTATGAGAACAAACCTTAAAATCAACCTTAAGAAACATAGAAAATCATCAATATCATGAATGGACTTCCCCTTGTCCAATATAGCAGGTTCTCCTTTTTCTACACGTGAGAAAGTTGAACTTTCAACACAAAGACACCAAATAAAAAAAGTAAAGTATGCATCAAAAGAAAGAAAATGCAAGAATCAACTCAAACTCATAATAGAAATTAAAATTTAGAGCCCAACTTACTTGATATAGGAAAACCTTAACTTCCTTCAAATTCTACAACCCCAAAATTAAACTTCTAGCTTCAATCTTCAAGTGTAATTAGTAGGAAATGATTTAAGCGGTAGGATTTACTATCTCTCTTAGGTTAGAATTAAGAAAAATAGAAGAGAGGATGAGGAGAAGTGGTTGCCATATGAGGTGAGAAGAGAGGAAATGAAAATGAGAAGAAGAGGAAGAAAGAAAAAAAAAGGCAATTGTTATGGCGATTTTGTAAATGATGACAACTTCCTTAGAAAATTGTCTAACATGTGGCTAAAATTAAATCAAGAAATTTGATCCAAAGGCTATAAATATTTTCCAATAAAACTCTCCTTTAATTTTATTTACGTCCACAATAATTATTAGAATCACTCCATAAAAATAATTCTTCAATTTTTCTAATTTCTAAAAATATCATAAATTTACTTAATTTCTCTAAATAAATTTATAATTTATTTTCTATCCATCGAAATAATATATACATGCTCGAAAATAATTATTAAAAGTATTAGTTATAAATAATTTTTTTTCGACAAATTTTTTATCGGGTGGTACTAATGCATGTGATGTGCCTTTCTCTAATGCCAAATTGATTGCCAATGGTGCAAATGTGAGGCTTACTTCATCCTAATCAGAATTCTAACGGTCCATTTCAATTTTAGACACTTAATTGTAAATTTTAAAAATTTTCAACACTCAATTAATAGGGTTTTTCGTTCAGACATCAAAATAAAAAAAAGAATTGAAAGTCCATACATTAAATATAACATTATTCTTTTATAGCGTTGTGGTTTACATGTAGTCCACAAAAAGTAAAGGAATTAATAATAATGTTTTAAAAAACCAAATGAAGGAAAATAGTAAAATAAGCAAAAAAAACAAAAAACTTTGAGGATTAAAATCTATTTGATTTCCTCTACCAACAGTTGGTAACTTCCTTTAAGCTTACCCTCTCTTTCTATCTTTCTATTCTTGGATCTTCCCCTTTTATGGGTTTTGTTCCACTATTTTTATGAAATTACTCAAATATCCTCAAATTTCAAATAATTGTCGATACTAAATTTTCAATAAGGGTATAATTGTCAATATAAGAGAAAGATTTGTCTCTTCCAATTGTATGGACCCACTCATACACAAAAAAATTTTCTCAATAAGTTCATATCATTCTATAAATCTCATTTTTTAACCATTTTTAACATGAAATATATTTCTAACCAAAACTAGGAATGTCTATTTCTAACCAAAACTTGAATTACCTAAAAATCCGTCTATAACTCAAATGATAGTTAAAATAGTGAAGAGAGGTCCCAATTACTTGATGGCAATTTTCTTATATTTAAACCAAGTGGCTACTCTTTTCACTATAAAAAAAATAGAAATTAGCTACAGAAAATTCAGTAAGTAAAGCTTGGATTTTCTGTACCTAATTTCAATTACCTACCGATTAGCTATAGAAAAATTTGGTCTGTAAAGTAGATTAACGATTGAAATTCAATTGCTAATTGTATTTTTTTTTGTCGATAAATCTAATTTTTGTTTCTCACAGAATTTGTCAGTTTTTTTTGTCAGAGAAATTTTGTCGATATTTAATTGGTAATGCTGTCAGTATTCTGTCAATATTTAGTCAGTAATTCTATTGGTATTTGATCAGTAAATAGTCATTATTATTAATTTCTACTTATCTAAATTAATTTATTTAGTAGGAAAATACTTGGAAATTGATCGCTAATTTGTCGAACAATCGGGAAATTTGTTCAAAAATGGAAATTCTTAATATGAAATACCAATTAAAACCTATAACAACATTCAGTTTATATCAAAGTCATTCATTTACACTTGTATAATAGCAAACCATTCCAAATCTCACAAATTTAAACTGCAATAGTATTTATATAATAGCACATAAGTCATCATCCAACTCTCAACATCCATATAGTTGTGAGACTATTCCATACTCTAATTTCAAACAATAATCAAAGCATGAAATAAACACAACATAAAGCATATAAAATCTAAGACAAGTGATCATCCAAACCAACATCATCCTGATCCTTCTCTTGAGCTGCTCTATCTTCTATAGTCCTATGTCCACCACCATCAGTAAGACCAGAATGACTGGAGCGTATTAGAAATTGGTTGGCAGCATTAGGTGGTTCCATACTAGCAAAAGGAGAATCTGATGTTGTGGTGGTATGAATTGGATGCATCCATAAATGACGACTAAGCTAAGAAATCATCTCTTTTTTGCTCTTTAAGTTCTCGCTCCAATCTTTTCCTTTTGCTCTTTTAGCTCTTTCTCCAAAGAGGCTATCCACTCCACTTGAGTTTTAGATGACTCACCAGTCTCAAATGTAGATGTAGTATACATCCTAGATCTTCTTTTCATGCTAGAAAAATAGCTCGATGCCAGTGATCCTATCCCATAAATATTCCTCTTATTTGAACCTGTTGCAACTTCAAGGAAAATCTATGTCTCATCAACAACAAGTTGCTCTGATCCTTCAATACAAGCAGGGTCACTCTCTTCAATCCTCTTTTGTAACATTTCCAATAAGAAATTAATAAATTAGACGATCAAACAAGAGTTTGCAATATGTATTAAAACACAAAGTCACAGAATCAAGTAGATATGAATCATTATAGTTAATATGACATTGGCTTACAAACATTCCTTTGGAGCATCTATCAACCCAATTATTGCCATCCCATTTTTTGGTATGAAGATGCACACACAACTCCCCTAATGTAGGCTCCACACCGGTCTCATCAGCCTATTATTTTGGAGGAAAAATTTAACTTCCCATGTTTAAAGATACAAATTTTCGAAAGCAAAAATATATTAGACATATAACTATAATACCCTGAAATTTTTATTTCAAAATATTCCCATTTAAATTTAAATTGTAAATTATTAGCCAATAATATTACGCCACGTAATATTATGGGGATCTAAAATCATTTTGGTTCGCCCGAAAATTTATTGAATAACCATTAATCGATTAAAATCGGACCAATATTTCTTTAATTGGACCGAATTAATTTTAATTAGACCCGAATCAGATATTTTTGAAAAAACACTGTGCGTCACTATTCTTTTCTCCCCGGCAACTTACCTTGAACGGTTTGTTTTTATTTAATAATTAAAAAATTTATAATATTTTATTATTATTTTATTTATTATTATTATTATTATTTTATTTTATTTTTTTTTCTTTAAATTTCCTCTCCTTCTTCTTCGTTGATCGACAACCACCATCGACGCCACCTTCTTCCTCCTGTCACTGCGCCTCCACCTCCTCTGCAGCAGCCAGCCACCACCATCTCCTCCTTCTTCTTCTTCCTTTTCTTCTTCTTCTTCTTCCTTTTCTTCTTCTTCTTCTTCTTCCTCGCTGTCCCTCTCTGCCTCTCTTTCTCGCTGCCTCTGTTGCAGCAGCAGGAACGCCAGCAGC
>CANUEX010061309.1:0-27894 GCA_948099535.1 Jatropha multifida | reverse complement strand
GCAATCTTATTTTGTTAAAAAGGAATCGGAGATATATTTGTATTTATGAAATTTCTCTTACTTTTGTCAAATTATGAATTTATTTTTAAGAATGAACTTATTTATGATTTTTGAGATATCTTAATTTAATCTATATACTTTTGATATTTTTGTATTTGATTTCGGTATTTGAAATTATAAATTAAGTTTGTTGCTTAGGCACCCTTATTTATTGTACTACTAAGTTATTTAGCACCACTGAGTGATATACTCAGCGCGTCGATTTCTATCAAGTGCAAGTTAGGGACAATGGGTGCTACTCGAGGATTAGAGGCTTAGAATAAGAGAAGGAAAATTTATCTTGGGTAGAACATGTATAGGGTATATTATGGCATGTATAAAAATATTGTAAGAGATTGAATTATATATATTGAGTTCGTAAATTAATGAGATTTATGATTAATTAAGAAGTTATATCTTATTGTGAATTTATGGTGTGCAATTATTTATAGTTAATTCTTTGAATGAATGGTAATATAATATGATAGAACCTAAGTTAATTGATGGGAGTATTTAGAAGTGTTGTGTGATTTGTTTTATCTAATTGGAGTTTTAGGGTTTGGAGAAATTAATGTTGAAAGTGTTTATGTTTTCTTTGTATGGCAAGTAAATTTTTAGAGGAAATTCTTACGAATTTATCGTGGGAAATTTTCCTTAAATATTATTTTTAAATTTTAAATTACTTTCCTCCTTATGAAAACTTAGCCACTTCTAATACATGATCTGTAATTATTTAGTAAGATGAGACGGTGCTCCGGCACCGAATGTGGCATTCGTCGTCCAGTCCTCTAGGATTGGACAGTGGGTGTTATAAATTTACCTTTTTGAGATTTTCATTCATTAGAAGAGGGTAATCGGGCCTCCTATCACTAAGGCAAGGGTCCGAAGGAGATGAGTTGTCTTTTGCCAGAGAGATTTTTTTATAAATTTGATTTTGATAAAGAATTCAAAAATAGAAAGAATCTAAATGTTTATGTGATTAAGTGGGTAAAAAATATTTTATGAATATTTTTGGAGAATTTAGTAATTGGTGAATAGTGTTTTCTAGTGAATTAATATTAAGGAAAAATTGAGGACTTATTTTCATGGAGTTAATTTAATAAATGGGTGAATATTTAGAGCCCTTGGATGAGAATACTAGAGACTTAATTCTAGCCATTCATTTGACATAAAATTGGGTAGCCAAATTTGACGTTACTACTTAAAATCTAACTTATCAAAACACTATTCAATCTTCTCCTCCTTCTTCATCCAATGACACTTTCTCTCTTCTCTCATCTCCTCCATTTTCTTCCAATTCTCTACTTACAAAATTCCTTAAAATAGATAGATTAAATCAAATTTTAATAGTTAAACTTGAAGAATCAAGTTAAGGAAGTAGAATTTGGTGATCCTAAGCAAAGAAAATTGGAGTTACTACCAAAATAGTGTAAGTTGTGAAGTTTGGATTTTGTAAATTAATAAGTGTAATTCATAACTTAGACATGTAATTGATGCACTAAATCATGCTCCATCTTTTTCTTTTGTCATTTCTTGATTTTCATGTTGATTTTTCCTACTTTAAAGAGGTTGGAGAGCCATCCTCTAAAGACAAAGGGGAAGCTACACTTTAAGCTTCCTAAGCTTATTTGAGCTTGTCTTTAAGGTTAGTGCAATAATATCTTCCTTCTCATTTCATTTCTTTAAGTTTCCAATTTTTAGGTTTTTGAATGAATTTTAAAGTTTTTGTAATTTTGATGGAGAATTGGTTATTTAGTTGCTTTTATATGATTTTTCATGATATCTAAGCATGATTAAATGCTTGAATGAGAAGAAGAACACATCCTTCCCCTTTAACCATGCTTGGACAAACCTAGCTTGGTGAAGGGCCTTGAGTTTTCTTTGATTTTTATGTTTGATTTTAACTCTAATGAGTTAGTTGATAAGTAATTTAATGATGGTTAAAACCTCTTTCTTATATTTTAATGTTTAAGAAATTTTCAAGACTTAAAGAGAGTTTCAATAGAGTAAAAAATGTGTTTTATGATTAATTTTTGTTAAGTAATGATTTTATTAAGTAATTTTTATTTGGAGTTAAAGATATTTGATGGACGGAATCATTCTCCCTTTGTGTTCAAGAAAGGGGCCGAACCACCTAATGATGATAAGGCTTGGCTTATGTTTCTTTTTCTTTTTGAAGTTGGTTTTTAAGTATTTCATGATATATTGAGTATGTATATTTGATAAGTATAAGTTTTGATAAGTATGAGTATGAAAATTGGGTAATATTTGAAGTTGTAAATTACATTATTTTGAAGTAAAAATGTTTAGGCTTTGAAATGTTTTGTTAAATGTTGGTTTTAAGTATTTTAGGCTAAGCTAAGTATATAAGTGTATTATGAAAGTATTATTTTTGTTTGGAACATAAGTGGGTTTTGTTGGATTTTTACAAGTTGTAAGTTAAGAAATTTTGAAATTAAGTATTAAGTTATGAAATGCTTTGCTAAGGAATCTTGCATAAGAAATAAGATTATCTATTAAGGAATGGATTTGTTTTGGGCTCAAGTATGCATGGTTGAAATATGGTAAGATGAGGTTTATTCCGGTTATGAGCATGCTCAACTTTAATGCCTTTTTGTTATATTAAGCTATGATCATATGCTAGGCTTTAGATTCCTTTCTTAATAAGCGGACGTGCTTATTATCCGGTGGCGCTTTCACAGGCCACATCCGGTGGCGCTTTCTCAGGCCAATTTTGTATCTACGTAACCGAATCTGATTGTATTTTTCTCAGTATTCGTATGAGCCCTCAACTAAGAATAAGTTCTGTTCTGTTTTGTTATAAAGGAAAATGGAAACATATTTGTATTTGTAGAATTTTGCTTATATTTGTCAAACTATGAATTTATTCTTAAGAATGAACTTATTTATGATTTTCGGAATGTTCTGATTTGATTTGTACACCTTCATTTTTTTATATTTGATTTAAGTATTTTAAGTTATATTTTAAGTTTGTTGCTTAGACAACCTCATTTATGGTATTTTTAAGTTATTTAGCACCACTGAGTTTTATACTCAGCGCGTTGATTTTTATCACGCACAAGTTAAGAGCGGTGGATTCTATACGAAGACCAGAGGCGTAGCATCGGAGAAGGAATTTAATTTTGGGTAGGACTTATATAGGATGTATATGTGGCATGTATAAAGATATTGTAAGAGATTGAAGTTGTATATCTTAAGCTTGTAAATCAATGTAGTAGGTGATTAATTAAGAAATATCATTTTTATATGAATTCTAAATGTGTAATTATTAGTAATTGATTTTGAGAGTGGATGGCACTATAATGTGATAGTACCTAAGTTTGCCTTATGTGAATATCTAGAAGTGCTGCGTATCCTGTTTATGTTGATTTGGAGTATTGGGGTTGGAGGATTATATTTGAAAGTGCTTTGTTTTCTTTGTGTGGCAAGTTGATTTTCAGGGGAGACTCTTGCATTTTTTCTGCAGAAATTCCCTATAATAGTTTATTTACTTTTAATAAAAAATAAATCTTAAAATTAATTACCTGTCTCCTTATGAAAACTTAGTCACTTCTAATACATGTTTTTGGATTATTAAATAAGGTAAGACGGTGCTTCCGCACCGAATGTGGCGCTCGTTGTCGGGTCCTCCGGGATTCGGCAGTGGGTGTTACAATTTTTATATGAATTCTAAGTGTATGATTATTAGTAATTGATTTGGAAAATGGATGGCATTATAATGTGGTAGTACCTAAGATTGCCTTATATGAATATTTAGAAGTGTTGCGTATCCTATTTGTGTTGATTTGGAGTATTGGGGTTTGGAGGATTATATTTGGAAGTGCTTTGTTTTCTTTGTGTGGCAAGTTAATTTTTGGGGGAGACTCTTGTGAATTTTTCTTAGGAATTTCCTTAAACTTTTATTTTTTAAAAAAACATATTACTTGCCTCCTTATGAAAACCTAGCCATTTCTAATACATGATTTAGAATTATTAAGTAAGATAAGATGGTGCTCTGGCACCGAATGTGGCGCTCATCGTCGGGTCCTCCAGGATTCGGCGGTGAGTGTTACATTTAGTGGTATAAGAGCATAGGTTCAGGCGATTCTATGATTACATTTAAGGATGAGAATTTATTTGTTTGGAGTAAGTATATAAGTGATTTAAGTTAAATACATGACATATAACTTCCGTAAGTAATATGACTCTGAAATAGATCTTTAATGAATTTTAATTGATATAGAATTTGGACTGATGTTTTGGATTATGATAGTTTTATGACCTAATAATGGAGAGCAATATCATAATACGTATTTTGTGTAATGGTTGTTATTGATGATTTTTAATTATATCCTTCCGGATGGTTTAGAAGAGTTACTCTTTGGAGGATATTCAATAGTTAAGGATAGAGCTTTGATGTATTATTAGGGATGTTATGATTTTTCTTATGCATAAAAGGATTTGTATCTTTCCTTCCTTGGAGTAGGTATGATTTCCAAGTAATATGTGTATGTTTGAATTTTGATTTAATTTGTTTTATGAAAATTTTCCCTTATTGGATGTTTTGATATAAGAAAATTTGGTTTTCAAGTATGGTTTTAAAAAAAAATTGAGTATCAAAAGGGTTGTTGCGTAAATGAAAATGAATTTACATTTATTTGATTCATCTAATTATGAAAGTATTATGATTCATAAATTTATTATATGTAAAGATGACATTTATATGAAATCTACGCATGCTAAGTGATGTATGAACTCTTATGATGTGTATGCATGAAATATGAACATATGTATACATGTACCCAATTAAAGATATGTTAGGAAGAATTGCTAGAATTATTAAGTGAATAAATTATATAATCTAGACTTGAAGATGTTGAATTTTATATAGTTAAGGTATGATTCAAGAATATGAGTTGATTCAGATTTACATGGATTATAGTTATAGGATTGTTATAATTTTAAGGATATATATACTCTTTCTGGTGAATTAAAAAAATTATGTGGGATATTTGCACAAGTATAAATTTTGAGATTTAGATGATCCATGCCATGACATAGTTCATTTCGAGTACAAAGAATGATTACGATTTATGAGAAATAATAAATTTTGGTGGAGTAAGGTATATCTTAATTTTTCATAGGTCTTCTATGAGATATATAGATAATAAAAATTGATATGATTATAAGAGAAATGAATTGTTGCTTTTAGTAAGAATTAAGTTGTTTTAACCTTTATGTACCAAATATGGGAAGTTGAGTAATTGTAGTGCCTAGTGGATTAATATGGTATTAGTAGGAATCGAATTTCATATGAAATTGTCTTTTGATGTCTGAGAAACTATTCAAGTCTAAATGTTATATAAGCAATGATTTTGGTGTTATGAAAGATTCTATGATTTTAGTTAAGTAAATGACTTCTTTAAGATAATTAAGTAAATATGCTATATACAGAAAAAAAGAAGAGAATTTGATTGATGATAAGGAGTATGAAGTATTAGTTTGTTTAATTATTGAAATGAGACTTAGGCAAATAAATTAGATAAATGAGAATGGATAGGTTCATGATAGTATGTTAATATTAAGAAAGAAATTGATTATGAAGGTTGGATGAAGTATGACTTCACGTGATCTAGGTAAAATTTAAAATTTTGATAATCATTATTTGGTGACTTTTAATTAAATTAGGAACTACGATTTATAGAAATTAATGAATTGAGGTAAAGAATATCAAGTTATAACTTATATGTTTATAGGATTTTATAGGTTATGTGTGAATTCGTAAAAAAATAAAATCAAAATAAAAAAAATGATTTGAGATGATCTTATTATGCTTATATGAAAATAACTTTTATGCCCGAAATGATCAAAGGTATATAAGTTATCATAATAAGATGAAAGAATCGGTGTAATATTTAAAATAGTTATTTATGAGACATGAAAGGTTTGTGGAGTTATATGGAGTCGTTACAATTTCGAGAGTATCATAAGATTTGACAAGTGATACTTGATATTATTATGAAGTCCTTTGAATAAATGAGAAAGTAGGTACAGTGTACATATGTAATATTTGCATATATTGCCTTAATGTCATCCTGTTTTATTCATGTGTGTATGCTTCCCTCTTACATTTAAGCGGGAACTACCACATGAATATGAGTATAATAATTAATATATGTTTGCATTGATGAGTAAATGTATATTTCTCTGTGACTTGACTATATGGTTCATCTATTGAACCTTGAAGCATAACTCATGACCCTTGTATGTGATCTTGGGTTTTAGTGCTAGTTGAGATATGAGATGTTGTAAGTAATTGTTATGGAACATTAAAGATAAATTTTGAGGATCTATATAGCTTAGATTAATGATGAAGTAATAGTGTGGTCATTGAATTGGAAGTCTTGATTGTAGATTGTATGAATTCTGATATTATGAATATTATGATAATAAGATAAATAATTCTTTTAGTGAAGAGAAAGGTGTGTGGTATATCTGTGCAGGTATGAATGGTAAGTCAGAGGATATATATTTTGAATAGGTTATTTGGAGATAAGAAGTAATTTATGTAAATGAAAAGTAAATGAATGCTTATGGAATAAAGCATTATTCTCAAATTGTATAAAGTAAATAGAAATTATGATGACTATTATGGATAAATTGGATTGTTATGGTTAAAGACGAGTAAATTATTGTGCTAGTAGGAATAAATTCCTTTTAATACTTATGTGCCAATTTCTAAATTCGTATAAAGTTGGCACTCTATGGTTGATTACAGAATAAGTATGAAAAGTTTGATTTTCTTGGAATTATATTGTTTTGATAACTGGAGTGTTTATTGAACTCTTAAGTGATTTGTACAATGATTATATGTATATGTAAGTATATGAATTCAGGGTAATGAATGATTTATTTAAGGAGATTAAGATGATCTGAATGAATTTATCGAGATTATTATCATTGTTTGGTCACTCTTGGGGAGCAATTAGAATCATGATTTCTATAAATTAACGAGAATAGAAATAGAAAATGTTAGAATTTGGATAAAGGTTAAAAGATTATCTTGGATTTTACAAATTTGTTTTTAGTTGAATTTCTACTAAGGTTACATAAGAATTATTCTTAAGTTAAAATGAATAAGATAATTTGGGTCATTATTGTTAAATAGGATAATAAGTTCTAATAATCAAAAGAGATAATTATTAGATATTGGTCAGCTGAATTTCATTTTAGTGTAAATGATTGAAGTAAAGAAACCTTAAAGATCTATATAACTTGGTAGAATAACGAAATTATGGTATAATTATTGCATTTGAAGAGACTTTATTCTTGGTTGAATGATTATGCTTTTATATGGACACTTGGTTTTGAAGAACTCTATATAGATCAAAAAAATATTAGGTACTATTCCTTTCTAGCGAAATGACATGGAGAAAAAGAAATTATGAGATTTTTTTAATATATGATTTAATTCAATTTCGAGGACGAAATTTTCTTAAGAGGAGTAGAGCTGTAATGCCCCAAAATTTCGGATGTTAAAACGGTATTATTTGGACAAGTCACAAATGGTATCACCAGAGAGGAAAATAATATTTTATTTGGATCCGATAATGATATTGATCATAATACATATTTGTGGAGTTAATTAGACTTTATGTGATTAGTCTTAATTAATTAAAGTTAAGATATAAATTTTTCATAATAAAGTAAGTAATAAATTATTGGTGAATAGTAGATTATCGGTCTATGAATAGTACCATCGGTCCAAGACTTGGTGTTATTTCATTCCGAAAAAATTACTATGCATGTCTAATATTTTATTTAATATTTTTAGAGCATGTTTGCATAATTTAGGTGGGTAGAAAATATCTCATGAATCTTTTTGGAAAATTGAAGTATTTAATGAATAGTATTTTTTAGTGTAGTATATTAAGAAAAATTGAGGAATTATTTTATGGAGTTAATTAAATAAATTGGTGGAATTAAATAAAAATTAGAGGAGAATTATTTGGTGAATATTTAGAGCCTTTGGATTAGAATACCTTGACTTGATCCAAGCCATACACTTGTCAACATATGGTGAATTAGCAACACTTGGTTTTGTTGACTTGGTCAACAAAACTTATCCAAATTCTACTTCATCTTCTTCCTCCTCTTCACTTCAACGCCACTTCTTCCTCTTTCTCCTCCATGTTCTTTCATTTTCTCTACCAGTAAACTACCCAAAATTAAGTGAATTAAACCAAAGTCTAGTAATAAGACTTGAAGAATTAAGCATAAAAGAGTAGTATTTGGTGATAAAACTCAAGAATTTGGAGTTTACTACAAGTTCAAGTAAGTTGTGGTTTTTGACTCTAATGATTTAATTAAGTAATTCATAGCTTAGATATGTTAGATTAGACACTAAATCATGCTCCACCTCCTTCTTTGATTATTTTCATAATTTTGATATGTAATTTTTACTATTTGAAGAGGTTGGAGAGTCATCCCCTAAAGACGAGAAAGCTAAAATTTAAGCTTTCTAAGCTCAATTGAGCTTGTTTTTTAAGGTTAGTGCCTATATTCTTTCACTTCCTTTTATTTTTTTTAAGTTTGTAATTTATATATTTTTGATGAATTTTTGGAGATTTTGTACTTCATGTTTAGATTTTTTATATTTGATTTGTTTAATGAGAATTGGAATGGATCCTAAGCATGGTAACATGCTTAAATGTGGAAGGAATTAATCCTTTCTTCTTTACCCAAAAGAGGTCGAAACCTTTTAGTTGAAGGGCATGAGTCCCCTTTTGATTTATTTGCCAAAATATGCTTATAATTTGATATTTATAAGTGTATTCTTGAATGGTAATTGCTACATTTTGTTTAAGTCCATTATGAATTTTCCATGACTTAAAGAATGCTTTGAAAGTGTGAAAAATGGGTTTAATGATTACTTAATCCTAAGTAATGTTTTTATGGTTTTATTAAGTGTTATTTGATAAGTATTTAATTGGTGGTTTAAATCTCCATTTTGAATTTAAAGTATTTATGATTTTGGAGAACTAAAAGAAAGCTTTAAATATGAATGAGAAGTTTTTTATGTTTATATGTATACTGGTAAGTATTTAAATGGTGTTAATAAGTGAATTTGATTTGTATATTAAGTATATGTTTTGAATATGTATGCTTTGAATTTACTAATTATGAAAAATGGTAAATGTTACAAGTTGAAAGTTTTAAAAAAGTTAAAAAAAATAAGTTTAAGTTAAGTATGTTTTCAATAGTATTTGATACATTTAGTTTTAAGCTTATTATGAACTTTTCACAACTTAAAGGATATTTTAAAAAAGTGAAGGAAGGGATTTAAGAACATTTGACTATAACTAATACTTTTAAAGTTACTTAAGTATTTTTGAATTGTATTTTAAGTATATATTTGAAGAAGAAAAAATTTGAATTTCATAAGTATGACCTTGGCATTTTAATGAAGTTGTAAGTTAAGAAATTTTGTAATAATAACTATTAAATTGTGAAAGGTTTTGCTAAGAAATTATGAATAAGGAATAAGATATTTCATGAAGAAAAGGATTTGTTTTGGGCTCAAGTATGCATGGTTGAAATATGGTAAGATGAGATTTATCCCGGTTATGAGCATGCTCGGCTTTGATGTCTTTTTGTTATATTATGTGCTATGATCATATGTTAGGCTCTGGATGCCTTCCTTAATAAGCGGATGTGCTTATTATTCGGTGGCACTTTCACAGGACACATCCGGTGGTGCTTTCAGAGGCCAATTTTTTTGTGGTGCTTTCACAGGCCACATCCGGTGGCACTTTCACAAGCCAATTTTCTGGTGGCGCTTTCACAGGCCACAACCGGTGGTGCTTTCACAAGCCAATTTTGTATTTACATAATCAAATCTGATTATATTTCTTTTAGTATACCTGTGAGCTTTCAACTAAGAATAAGTTATATTCTATTATAAAAGAAAATGGAAACATAATTATACTTATAGAATTTTTCTTATATTTGTCAAACTGTGAATTTATTCTTAAGAATGAACTCATTTATGATTTTAGAATATTTTATTTTGATTTGTACGTCTTCGGTATTTTTATATTTAATTTAAGTATTTTAAGTTATATTTTAAGTTTGTTGCTTAGGCAATCTCATTTATGGTATTTTTAAGTTATTTAGCACTATTGAGTTTTATACTCAGTGCATAGATTTTTATCACACGCAAGTTAAGAGTGATGGGTACTATACGTAGACCGGAGGCGTAGCATCAGAGAAGAATACCTTATTTTGGGTAGGACATGTATGGGATATATCATGGCATGCATAAAAATATTGTAAGAGATTGAAGTTGTATATATAAAGCCTGTAAATTAATGAAGTATATAATTAATTAAAATACTATCTTAAAATGAATTCTAAGTGTATGATTATTAGTAATTGATTTCGAAAATGTATGGCATTATAATGTGGTAGTACCTAAGATTGCCTTATATGAATATTTAGAAGTGTTGCGTATCCTGTTTGTGTTGATTTGAAGTATTGGGGTTTGGAGGATTATATTTGGAAATGCTTTATTTTTTTTGTGTGACATGTTGATTTTTGGGGGAGACTCTTACGAATTTTTAGTAAGAATTTCCTTAAGCTTTTATTTTTTTTTTAAAAAAAAAATATTACTTGCCTCCTTATGAAAACGTAGCCTAATACATGATTTAGAATTATTAAGTGAGATAAGACAGTACTCCGACACCGAATATGGCACTCGTCATCGGGTCCTCCGGGATTCGGCCGTGGGTGTTATAGTATGAATCTTAGGTGAGAGCATTTCCACTCCCTGAAATTTTTCTTGCATTCTCACTATCTCAAATCATAGCTTTCATTGCATAAAAATTAGAATACTAGATATTTTATTCAGTTTTGCTTAAAATTCTTACTTTAACACTTTATCTAATAGACAAATTCTAACTTTTGTCTTGTAAACACTAAACCTTTTTATCACGACCCAAAATAAAGAACACTCGACTTGTATCAGGATTAGGGCAAGTGTGAGCCCTCTGGAGCTCATACTAGGACTAATGTATAAAAATACTATAAACTTTATGGGCTTTGCAATTTTGCCTATTTTTATATTTTTGTAAATTTTGTTCCAATTTTGACTTTTTATGGTAATAACACCTTAATGCAATTAAAGATGAAATTGCAAATGTAAAAGAAATTCTTGTGAGACCCTGTTCACTCTAAAAGTGGAGATGGTGTGAGGATTAGTTTGAAACTATTAGTCTAAAAAGGAAGGAGATGAGAATAGAAAAGTTCATGATGGAGGACCCGAGGGGGAAGGGAAAACTAGGTGAGAGGAACAAGAGAAATATAAAAAATTCATAGGTTGAAAAAAGAAAAGGAGAGGTTCTTAATGATCACATGGACACGTAAAATGATTCGATTTATTTGTATTTACTCACATGTCATTTACAATAATGTCACTCTCTATTCATAAGAATTTTAGGAGTGCGCTCCAAGTACAAAATATCTTAAGATATTTACAATACTATATTAGTCTATACAAAATCCTATGATAAACTATATGCACGCCATTTACATATTCATTTTAGGCCCAAGTGGCCCTTTGACAAATCTGGTTTTTAACAAAACTCTCTCTCCATTTTGCCATTTGGGGCCTCTTATTTCGACCGACATTCATTCCCATGCATAGGGGTTTGGTGAGCTGCTATACCCATAACTAAAGTATGTTTTTTATTAAAACACTCTAAATACTCTATTGTCGTTAGAGTGACCCAAAAAAATATCTTCAAGAGATTTTGCAGCAAACTTAACAAGTTGATTTTTCTTGTTATATTAAATTAAATATTTGCACCTAAACACATGGAAATAACTAATATTTGGCTTTTTATATTTTCAAAGTTTATATGGAGTCTTTTTGAAATTAGATTTTACCAAAGCTCTGTTTAAAATGTAACATGTTGTATTTATAGCTTTGGCCTAAAAGTAATTTGAATGTTTTGAATAAATCATATTTTTCTAACTATTTCTTATAGTGTTTTGTGCTTCCTCTCAACAACTCCATTTTGCTAAAATTGTTCTAGAGGATGAGAAGTTATGGAAAATATCCATTTCATTACAAAACGTATCAAAATTCTAATTTTCAAACTTTCTTCCATAAGCACTTCTTATTGTTAATGTTGTAGCCTTTCTCATTCTGACATCTCTTATATAGATGAGCAAACATGTCAAATCACTCATCCTTACTTGTAAGGAAAATTTTAGGTGAATTAAGAATAATCATCAATAATGACAAATGCATAAGATTTTCCTCTAAGGCTAGTAGGATTGATAGGTCCAAACAAATCTAAATGCAGTAACTCAAATTACCTAGATGTAGAAATCATGCCTTTTGATTTAAATTATATTCTAATTTGTTTTTCTAATTAACATATATCATAAATATGATCCTTTTCAAAATTTGATTTTGGCAAACCACGAACTAGGTCTTTCTTGAAAAGCTTAGAAATCAAATTCATCCTTGTATGATCTAGCCTTCTATACCACAACCAATTAGAATTATTAACTGAAACTAGGCATATATCAAGAGGTTGTATATCATGAATATCAATCAAATACACATTTCCAAATCTCTTTCATATAAATAGAGTTTTGTTATCATGCTTATCTTGCACTTCATAATAAGAAGATTCAAAATTAACTCTTTTGTTTTTGTCACAAATTCGACTGATTAGAAGATCATAATGTAGACCTTTTACTAAAGAAACATCTTTAGTAGAAGGCTTAAAACCAACAATACCCATGCTAACAATTGTGCCTTTGGCTTTGTCTCTAAAGCTTATTGTACCTTCATTTTTATTTTCTAATCTAATGAACTTCTTCTTGTCACCAGTCATATGCCTAGAGTAAGTACGGTCCATGAACTACATTTCAATCTTTAGCTCACTCAAGTAAATCTAGCTATCGAGCCATGGGAGGTTAGAAGCAATAAGTTTTTATTCTTTTACAATTTTCTTAGTATGATTCTTTTTTCTTTGTTAAGACTGCTAGATTTAACAGACAATCTTTCATTTTATAAAATCACATATTTAAAAGAGGCACTTTCTTTTAAAAAAGATTGGTTTGGATTTGAAGAACCATTATATCCAGGAACAACCTTTTTGAAAGTCTTTGATTTCTCAATGAACCATCCAAATTTTGTTTTCCCCTTGTAAAGATGGTAAATTAGTTTTCAAAATTCTAATTTCAGATTTCAAATACTCATTTAAGAATTCAAATTGTTGCACTTATTTTTTAAGTGTTAAATTCTTTTGAAACTTTCCATTATTGTTTTTAAGATCTTTTATCTCTTGAATAAGATCTTTGCATATAATTGCTTGATAAAAAACACATCATAAGTGATTACATTTAACTTTTAACTTCTTCTAATCTCTTTTTAAGAAACTTATGCTTTTTAGTAAGTTTATCAACTTCAGCATAAATATTATTATAAGCATCTAAGAGAATATCATCATTTTCAGATCCAAAAACACTCATATATTATGTCACGACCCATTATATTAGGCCAAATTAGCACTAGGACCTAGGTGGGCTTAAGGCCATTAAGACCCATTATAAGCCTAAAACTTCATACATATAAATTCTTGTTCTCATAATTTTTGTCAGACCCATTATAATCATCATCATCATCATCATATCATCTTAATTAGGGGCTCACTAGACCCATCTTATTTCAATGAATTGTTTATATCAATATCATATTGGGTGCACATTACTATATTATATAGTTATTAAGTCATAAATACAAACACTACCTTTCATTAACAAATATCCCAATACATATGTCTACCTCAACTATGGAACTAACTAATCATACATTGAGTTTTTAATTCTACGTCTACTTTGATGAAACTCCAAACTCCTTTATTGATCAGTTGCAAAATGACTGATCCTAAGGTTAAGTCTACAAGATGGGAAATATAATTGAGATAGGGGTGAGCACCTCAGCTCAATGAATGGAGCTATATAAGTCTCTCACTCCACAAAGTCATACAAGATGAGGTCTATATATAAGACTCATGATTCCTATAATGGTCACACATCCACCCATATAATGGCATGTCAAACATCCACATATGATTAAACACTACATCTAATCATATCATTAGATGACTTAGTTAGTAGAGCCACATCATCATTATCAAATGTGCCCAGTGCCTGTTAGAGTCTTAGATCCCGTTGCTTGCAAGCTACACCATGAACTAGTCAGATGTGCTAAGCACTTGTCAAAATCTTAGACCTCATTTTTTGTAGGCAACATCAACTAAACATATGAGATCTAGCGCCAGTCAAAGTCTTTTAAACTCTCGGCGCTTATAAATTATATAATAGTTAAACGTATGATTCTCGATCCTTGTAAGACATTAGTTGACCCCAGCGCTAGATGGTATCCATGGCTTATTTATCATCAGGATTTTGCTTCATCCCAATAACATCCAAGCACAACAACAATACATCTCACATAATAATAAAATCATATTATCATTCATTTGACATTTTTCATTCCATTCAATTTAAGCATGCCTAAGGTGAGCATTTCGTTCTATCAATTCGGCCAATTCAATGAATTTGGCCAACTCAACTAGCTAAATAAACATTTGGTTAAAAGTTCATTTACAAAAATGAAATTTTCAATGATTGGTTAAAGATTAGCTTAAAATTTAGTCTAACAGAACTAATCAAATTAACAAATCTAAGAAATGCGTCATTTTGATTAATTAGATAACAAAATGAAAAATGAAAAATATTTCAATTTTTATTTTGATTGACTAGTGAATAGTATTTTCGGTTAAAGTCGATTAGTTATAATTTTTTATTAAATTAGTAGATTAATTAGATTTTCATTTTCTTTAACTTTGATTTATAGTTAATAATCAAAACTAAGTCGACCAAAATGATTTTGAGTTCCGTTAAAAAATAAGTTGGGTTAAATTCGGTTAAAGTAAAAAACTTTCAGTTAATTTATTTCGTTTAAAAATGTTACTCAAATTGGTCAAATTGGACGAATGCTCACCCCTAGGCATGGCATGTAGGTTTTAAATCATGTATGTATGAAATCATAATATTCATGTATGCATGAATGCACATGTAATAAAATTATCAAACACTACTTACAGTTTTTTTGCTTTAAAGCACATCCAAACCAGTTACCAGTTCTCTACCCGATGTCAATTCGAACATCCTCGAAACTAAAACATTTAAAAAAGAAATCCTAATAAGAACTTCGAGAATATGTATCTTTATAATCATTTATGGTTTGACCACGGTCACTCTAATTATTTATTTTAATTGGCTAACTTATATTAAATTTATAATTCTTTATTCATCTATTTCCTCTAACCCAATATCATCACTTAACATTCCTAACAAGATTTAGTAACAATTATAATAATAATTCTTATGCTAACTAATTTCCCATATATAATATAACTAGTCTCATTACTTGTAGGTATTTTGCCTAGAATGTAGCAGCACCTCCCCTGAAAATGGTGCTATCTACCCCTTTAGATAATATCAATCATCCAATATTAATCATTCAATTCATATAGCCTATTCATTGGAAATTTAATCTTAGTCATAAGCCCATCCTCCATTATCAACCAATCATCGGTTCTACATCATAATCACCATTCATTAAATATCACTACACATTTGTGTGTGTGTATTTGGTAGGTTGCCAACATTCTACAGCCTAAACAACATCATCTTATAATAGAATGTGCCCTATTTAGTGAGGAATGAGGTCCTTGGCTTATCCGGAGTGTTCACTAGTATCTGATTATACCCAACTTACAAATCTTTCACTAAGATGACACTTAACCTCGTCGTTTTATCAACAAGCAGGTAAATATGAGACAATGGAAAGTCATCCTTAGGACATGCCCTATTCAAATCTTGATAGTCGATGTAAATTCTGATCTTGCCATCTTTTTTAGGGACCAGTACTATGTTGGCCAACAAGGTTGGATAATCTATCGCTATAATGAAATTATTTTCCAAGAGCTTGGTTGTTTCTTCGTTAATCCTTAAGGAAATCTTTGGTTTCTATCTTCGAAGCTTCTGTTTAACTGTTTTATATGATCATAAGTGGAAATCTTATGGACTATAATTTTGAGATCTATGTTAATTATATCACTCAGACCCCATGCAAAGTAATTTGATACTATTTGATAGTTCTGTCAAACCCTATTTGTCATCTTACTCATGTACAATGAATTTTTGCTTAGGTTCAATTTCAGTGCTAATATTTATTTATTTTTTATAATTTTTACTTCTTTTTCTTTTTCATTTTTATTTTTGCCAGTAATCTCATTCAGGTTAGAAAGATGGTAGCAAGAAAACTGAAAATTTTTATTACTGATAAAAGTATCATATTTAGCATCTATATTTATTTCAAAAAAGAGATCGTTATGGTCTGAAAGAGAAGACAAAGATGATATAGAAGACATAGACTTTAAGGAACGGGACTTTGACTCTTTTCGAATTTTGACTCAAACTTGATGGATAGGGAATACTACTCTACGGTCTCTTTCAATGACCAATTCTGGAGAGGTGCTTAGGCAGGCTAGATAAGGTTGATGGGGTCTTGTTCTATCTTGTTATCAATCACGCAAAGATCAAAGAGGGAGACCTCTATGCTATGTTCCCAATTAGTCTAGAGCTTAAAGAGAGGCTTGCAATCTTTTATTGATAGCCTGACATCAAGAAAATTTTGAAACTTGGGATTAATTTTCTAGTTATAGAGCAGTACCAATGCTCTTGAAAGCCATAATACAATTCAGTTTTCCCCTCTTTAATAAAGTAACCATTAAGAGTTTTGAAATATGGACACATTTGAATGTCCTGATATTCACATATCTTTCTTGCTAGCATCTTAGCATCCTCTAACTCCTATAGATCTTGGGTGGTCGCCTTATACTTAAGACCGAAGGGTGGTTTAGCCACTAGGTAATCCATGATAAAAGGCATGCCTTATTGCATTCGGCCCAATCTGATACCTAAAAAATAACACATAGCCCTCATCATATTAGCCACTAGTGGATTATTGTGTGGGTCAAAATCCATCCAAAATAGTTCAATACCAGGCTTTGCTTTGATGCATTACTAAATCAAAAGAGAAGCTAGAGAGGGGATAAACGGTTGATTCTGGATGGATTTCCAACATAGGGGGTGAAGCAGGGATGTCTGATTTCCCAGCTAAATCTCCACAAACTGTAATGATTGCATTCCCCTACAGGAATTTTAGTTTCTAATGAAGGAAAAAGGCCATAGCTCCATGGATGACCCAGAAGTAGATTGAAGCAAGTTGGCATATCCACAACTTGTAAAGAGATTGTCATTATTACAGGCCTGATAGTGACCTCCATATCAGCCACTCCCAACTCTTCTCACCTTTTATTTTCATAGGCCATTATAATCTAGTCAAAGGGCACGAAACTAGTACTAGCTAATCTAGGGCAACTGGCAACTTTGAGGGGGCAAACATTCAAGGTTTAGTCATTATCGACTAAAACCATATGCATTATCTTACCATTGTTTTAGACAGTTATGTAGAGAGCATGATTATGGTTGTTATTAACCCTAGAGATCTCCTCATTAGAGAAGAAGATCATCACTGCTATGGGGGTTTTGGTGATAGATGCCACCAAAGCCTCATGAGTAATATCAATAGGGGTTTGGCACTAGTTCAACACTTTGCAAAGAGCTTCGTGGTGAAAAAATGAAGACTAAATCAAATCCCATATTGAGATGTTGGCCTTGGTCTTCTTTAACTTCTATACACAAGGTTCTGAAGTTGTGTCTTGTAACTAGAACTCAAGGTATCCTTAGCCAAAGCAGCTACATTGGGTAAAGCTTTCAGAGGAGGAGGAGGGTATTGCTTTCTGCTCCTTATGATGACATTGATTTTCTCCAAGACATCATTCATGTTGATGATGCAGTAACTATCATCATGGATAGGTTGAATGAGAAAACTAGGATAGAATCTATTTCCTGGTGGATCATGTGGATATTTGCTTGGTCTTGTAGTAGGGAGTTGGTGTTTATGTTCATTTTGGGTCAAACTAGCAAGATTTTTCCACTCTTCACAAGGTCCTATACCTTATGCCTCAGGGTTTTACTGTCATTTTTCTTGTGCCCTGCCCCCTAATGGAAGGCACGTTAAGCATTGACATCATAGTTCTCGGGAATTGGATTTGGTGGTTTTCTCAGCTCAAGAGGCTGGATTGGTTTGTGTTTTAACGCTTTCTGGTAGATAAAAGACAAATGGACCCTCAAGTTAATAAACGCACACCTTTTAGCATGAGCGATCAGTCTAGAAGGGGTGGAACTTGTCTATGGTTGGTCAAGTTAGGCACCTCTCCATAGTTCTGATTGGTAAGAGGAACTACATGATAGCTTGGTTGGGGATTTTTATATTTGGACCTAGAAGCTTCGTCATCTTTAATTTAGCCTAACTAAATCAAGTCCTCGATCTTGGTGGCTATAGCAACTAAGGCCTTGAAATCTGGTAAATACTATATCCTTAACAAATTCTAAGAGGAGGGAAGCAGGATATTAACAATAATGTCGATCTTCTCTTTCTCGATCGGTTATTGAGCATCTGAGATTCCTTACCTCTCCACCTCATAAGGAACAAGGAGAAAGATTCCCCTGTATCCTATTTTATTGTCTCAAGAACGCGCCTTATGATATCCACTTCTATGTTGTAGTGGTATTGCATATTAAAGGCGTTACAAATCTCATCCCAGGTATTCTTCTTATTGTTATTCAATGCAGCAAACCACCGCAAAGCTATAACAGTGAGGGACTATTTATAACGCCTTGATTTTTAGAAACATGAATAATTGCATGATAAATTGATTAGCAGTGCCAATTGGGTTTGGTACTAATTTCAATCTATTTGGGCGAATTCTTGAATTGTGAGTCTTGAAGTGTGAATCATGCAATGCATGTATATTTTTTTCAAATTGACTACTTCAATTGTATATTACTGTTCACAATTTTAAAATTGGACTTGTTTTAAGCGTTGATTTGAAATTGGAGGAGAAATTGATTTTAATTGGACTGTAGGGTTTTAATTTAATTAAGTTTGACTATTGTAATTGAATTTGACTTTGATCTATTAAAATTACTTTGTTTTAATTGTGAAAGATAAATTGAAATTTTGAAAGTGAGTTTAAATTAATTTTGATTTAAGAGAAAATGATGTAGACTTAAACTAATTATTTTAACTTATTTTAATTTTAAAAGTGATTAAAAAAAGGTGGTGCCCTATTACTAAGCCTACACGCCAACTTGGTGTGATAACTAGTTAACAAAAAATAAATAAAAAGAAAGCCTAATAACCTAGCATGAAAACAAAGACGCAGTAGCCTCCTCATTATTTACAAAACAAGTTTCCTTACTTTTCCTCACCAAGAGTGGCTAAAAAATCTTCTCCTCCTTCCCCTTTTGATTTCTCATTTTTTTTAGCAAACCACAAAATCAAACCATAGAAATCTAGTACAGGCTTTTAAATCTAATAGGTTTTGCAATCAATTAAAAAAAATCAAGTTGTTTAGTTCATCAAAATCAAGTAACTAATTTATAAGATCAAACTTTGATTTTTGTGTTTTATATGATTTGATGTTCAATTAGCATAGCATTAGTATTTAATTACATAATTATATCGTTAGATCATATTTTTAATGGTTTGATTGCATTTAATTTGATTTAGAATAAGGTGAGCCTTTGAAACTCAATGAAGGCAAGGAGAAGGCCAATTGAATTCAATTGAGCATTCTAGTGTTCAATTAAAGGTTAGTACTTAACATATATGAGTTTAATTTTGATTTTGAATAATTTTTTATTTTAGGGTTCATGAGGATAAATTGGGGATTTTATTTTATAGTTGGAATTGATTTAAATTGACTTGATATTTGATCGTTGTAATATCAGTAGACTATGTCTTATGAAGGAAATGAAAAATGGATAACCCTAGAGTGGATTTCTAAGAGAGGTCGAAGCCCTCTTGGCCACTCGAGGGTGTGATTTTATATGATTAGCATATGTTCTATAATTAGTTGATGTTAGTTTGTGTTGTTGATGATATGTGATATTTTTATTTGATCAAAATTGGCAATTAAACATAAATCTGCATAGAGGCTAAAGCTATGATCAATAAAAAGTGAAATTTGCATTTGATTTTCTACAATTAAAAGCATGTTAGTAAGATTAGGTAATATGATAATTCATTGGTATTCTTATATTAAAAGGAAAGTATTTTGCATGCTTCAGTCATAAGGTTGGTCGAACTTATATATAGTTAGTAGGAAGACATGATTAAATCAAGTTGGTTGGTGAATTGTATGATGGTAATAAAGTGAAGTAAGATTATGATATATGAGACTCAGAATTGATTGAAGGAATTTTTAAATCCAGGGTTAAGTCTTAACTCTAATTAGTGGTTTTGATTAATTTGACTAGTAAGTGAGCAACTAATTGTATAATACGCTTAACTGGTACTTAAATGAAATAAGAGTGTAACCAAGTACGTGAATAAGTGAGTGTTGGACTATGAAACTAGGGTGGCCGAACCTCTTGGAGCCTACCCCAAGTAAATAGACACTCTAATCTAATTCACATGCATGTAAGACTTGAGTAATGAACCTAATTAAATAAAGGTGTGACTATTGGCATGTTAAATAATAATGAGGTTTTGATGAACATAATCACTAATTAGGGACTTTTAGGCTAAGCATTTATAGTAATGAAAATTGGATGTTCAACCGTGCAATTAGATGTATTTAAGATTGTATGACGCACTTTAATTAAGATAGGCATGCTTTTAGCCTAATCTAATAGAACTGGCTGAACCTATGTAGGTCTAAATTAATTAGACCTCCTAAGTTAATTATAAAGCATGATTATCACTAATAATAATTCAATTGAACTTTTATATGGTTAAACAAAAGTAAAAACAATTAGGGTTTCTAATTTAGAAGTAGAGCATGAATTAGTGGTCCTAGGTTCATACCTACCCTATATCCAAAATTGGTGGTTTAAATATGAAATTAAATGTCCTATTAGGTTGTTTTAAGTTAATTTGAATTTGGCCAACTCTAGGATATTCAATTGGAGTTAAATGCATGATATTTATATGAGAAAATGGGAGTTGACTTTTATGTGTTATATATTGAATAAGTGAACTTATGTTGTCAATATGGTTAGTCCTGCTGGTTATTGAACTATGTTTATCGGATCACATGGGAACCTATGAGTCCCTTTGTGAATAAACTAGTTAAAGATGCAATCAGGTATGCTTGTAATTTAATATAATGCTTTGCCTGAATGTGTGTTGTTGTGTCTGGAATTGATATATGGGAATATAACTGAACACTAAACTTAACTATGTAGGCCTTTATAAGTACTTGTTTGAATAGTTGTGTGAACATTGAACTATTTCTGAATTTGGACATATACTAAGCATGTTACTGGATAATGGAATTGAGCTATGATCATATGCTGGAAACAAGGTGTCCCACTAAGGTTGTGAATGTGCATCACCATTCTGTACGCTTTTGCCTAATCTATATATTTGCAGTTATTCCTTTTGATTTTCTATTTTCTAGTACCATATTGTATATGTTTTGCTATTAACTCTTCTAAGTTACTTTAAGGCCCCAATTAAACTAGAATAAGTAAACTGGTTATTTCTGTGATATTATTTTGGTATATGTAAGGTTGATCTGATTAATGCATGATGTTCTATGATGCATGCTAGAGCATAATTATCGCTTTAATGGGAAATAAATGTGTGAATGACAACATGTGAGTAATTACAAATATGAGTTGGTTTATTAAGGAAGTTACATAAATATATATTGTCGTGGACTGTACTTTATGCTATTGAATAACATGATACATTACATTTTATATATATATATATATATATGTAGTGTGTGTGTGTGTGTGTGTGTTAGCTTATGCAATATAAATTGTACCATGCTACTTGAATTGAGATATAATATGGCTTCTTTGAGATCTTCGTATGTTGGATGTTTGGTGTACGTCAAGTACCATAGAGTTTTATACTAAGCGTGATGAGTTTCTCTCGTACAGGTGGGAGATCTGTGTAAACTGAAATAATCCATAGTTATAGTATCAGAAGAGGACGATATTTCTTCAATTGACTTTGAGTATGAATTTACCTTGGACTTGGCATGTAGTAGGATATTATTTCATTTGAGAGATTTATTTTTATTTTAGGATTGTAAATGACTTTTTTAATAAGTTTGATTTTACTTAGGATAATTATTTAATAAATTTCAATATTGATCATAATAATATTTGAGAGGTTTCACTCATAAACTCATATTTTGAATTGAGATAATTTTTATGCAAATTTTACTTTTGGACATCATAGTGATTGATGCTTGATATATCTTGAAAATTATGTTTTTAAAGGTCATGTTTTATTAAGAGAAATTTCGTTTCACTTTTATAATCTTTTTCCAAGTGCTGTTATGTTATTTTGGTGTCATTGTTTCCCTGTACTAAGAATGTTTTTCAAAGGTTTTTTTTGTTTTAACTTGATAAGATTTTACTAAGGTTTTTTCTTGATTAATAAATCTTCTACTCATATGTTAAATTACAGGTAAACTAAATATATTTTTTGAACTTAAGTGTTATTCTAATATGAATCTTAATTAAAAATATATATAACTGATTAAGCCAGTATGTGCCTCCAGCATAGAATCTGACATTTCTTGTCAAGTCTCATGGGATCATATGCGGGATATTACACTATTGAATCAACTACACAAGGAGCTCATTGTTTACCCTTAATGGAGTCATTGTCCCCACATACATCTTGAGCTGGGTGTTTAGGCAAGTTATCCTGTCAAACCTGTCCATGCTTGGCATTTTAAATTTTAGAGGCAATCGAGCATCTAGAAAGAGAGGTAAGGAGTCAACATCAATCAAATCCTCATATTTCTTATTTTTCTTAAGGAATTTCTCAAAAGTCTCCACCTTGTCCACCATCTTCTTAACCTCGAGCGAGGGATGTTCTTCTTTGGTTGGGTTTGAAGGTATAACAACATTAGAGGTAATAGTGTCCACAGGAGTTTGGTTGTTGGCAGTCTGGTTTCTAATTGGTGAAATGACATATTGTTGAGAGTTGTGTTCATTAGATCCTCCAGCTTGGTTAGGTGCTATGTTGCCACTTTTCCAAGAGATGATTAGTTTACTTCCTCAAAATGGTCTCTCTTTGGGTAGTAATGGTATTTGGAAGTAGGTTTTGTTGTTCATTAAGCATTTTGTTTTTCATTGAGCATAACCTAAAGTGGGTTTCTTACTCTTAGAGCATTTCTTCCATCACTTGTCTCATCTCATTAGTGAGTTTGATAACCATGTATGTTCTTTGAAAGAAACAAACAAAAGAAAAAGGACTAGTGTTTTGCTTTTGTCAGGTTTAAAGCACACAATTTAGGTTTAGGTTTTTAGGTATTCATGCTAGTGTTTGAGATTCTTTGGTAGCTTAGTAGGTGCTTAAGTTAGTGCTCAGGTCGGTGTTTAAGGCTATGATAGTAATTTGGGCACGATCCCTAGGTTTAAAGGGATTAGGTCAAGCTTAAATCTTTACGTTCTTCGTGGGTTCTCAGTTTGGTGTTTGAGGCTTTGAATATTTAGTTATGGGTGTTGCCCCTAGTTGAGGTGTATGAGGTGCTTAGGTCACTATTTTAAGGCTATTTTATATTTAGTGGTGTTGAAGTCAGCATTTGAGGATTTTTTACCTGCTTAGGTGAGGCTTTAAATAATGCTGATATCGGTGTTTGAGGCTATGATTTGCGACATTGCCCCCAGTTTAGGTTTTTGAGGTGCTTAGGTTCGACTTAAGGTTCATAGTATGCCCATATCAGTGTTTAAGGCTTAAAGTAATCTAGCAGTGCTAGGTTGAAGCTTTAATGGGGAGTTGGGTAGGGTGCCCCTAGTTTATGGTGCTTAGGTCCAGTTTAAGGCTTTATAGTATGCTGAAGATGGTGTTTGAGGCTATTAAGGTGATTTGAGCTAGATGCCCTCGATTTGTGGTGCTTAAGTATGATTTAAAGCTTAAGTTATTCGATTGTTCTCAGTTGAGGCTTTTTAGTAGTGCTTAGTTCAGTGTTCCAGGCTTCCATGTTTGGTAATGCTTAAGTTGATATTTGAGGCTTTTGGTAATTTATTAGTGCTTAGGTTAGTGTTTGAGGCTTTGGATAGTGTTTGGTGAAGGTTGAATGGTAAATTGAGCAAATTTCCTCGAACAGGGTTTTGTGTTTAGGTTTTATCATGGATTTCGTGTTTAGCTTTGACCTTGGGTTTTAATCAATCATGGGTTTAGTGTTTAGGCTGACCATAGGTTTAAGTTGTCCATTGATTAAGTTTTTAGGTTTGACTACAGGTTTTGGTTGACCGTAGGTTTAGTGTTTAGGTGGACCATGGGTTTACGTTTACCACAGGTTCAATGTTTAGGGATTTCTTGGTCCATACGTGCAAAGCTTCAATGCATGGATATCGTGCAAAAATGGTTTCATGATTGTTTTAGTGAATACAATCTAGATTCAGGTTCTAGGGTCGTTACTTTTGATAGATTATGTTTAAGGGTCCCAGTTGCTAGAGTTAGATTATACCTCGTCATTTAACCATGTTGTATCAAAAGTAACGAATATGGTACGATAAACCCTTTACCCTATCGAATGGATTGGAAGTGCACGGATCCGAGTAAGCAACTTTCTCGACCCAAGGTAGCCCCAAGAAAGAGTACCCTAGGTGATAATGGCAACTTGGTTTGCTTAGTTCTAATGATAGGAAAGGATCCCAAATGATGCGCACGAATGAATGCAAAAGCGATTATTTGATTAATCCCAGACTAGAGACTCCAATGCTTAGATTGATAGGATTTGGCTCTTTTGAGCGCTTGAGTGTGTATAGAGTCGCCACCTTACTTTGTTTTATTTTTTAGGAAGATATAAGGTAAAAACCTTATGATTGACTCCAACTAATTACTACAATGGACAAAATGCACTAGCCTCGAATCATTAAATTTGTGGACTAGGTTTTCAGCTCTTTTTAAAGAATTAATCAATTAATCAAAATTATTAGCCTGTGTGAATGCAAGATTATTGATGCATGATCATACTTAGAATGCATGGCAATTATAGACAAAACATTGAAATTAATAAAACATAAAAAGGCATAATTTGGAGAGGATATTGACTCTAGCATCGTTTATCGAGGATTCTAGGTCTTGCAACGTGTTTATCCCCATCGGTCTGTTTAGTCAGGGGCCCATTACCTAGGCTGAAATTCTAGATATGCCTTAGTACCTCATTTGAATTAGGATTTGGCACATGAAGTTTCATCGTTAATTACAATGGTAGGATTTTATCAATGGTAATATTTTGATATGGCATATAGGCTTAAAAGGTGTCGAACAGACCAAAATTAACAGGTATAAGGTACTAAACGAACCAGGCTTAATTGACAACTTTTTGAGTTTAGTGATTATACCCTTGGTCAGCTAGGATGGTGAGAAATAGAGTTGTTGAAGCTTGAGAAGTTCTCAATCAAGCAACAAAAGGTCTTTGAAAAATGAGGGATAGGTCAAGTTTTATAGGGGATTGCTTTGGGCCTTAATACCAAGTGGCCTCCCATCGATATCGACTATAGGATACCGAGGCGAGCCCACAGTACAATCGATGGGGCCCTTTGTAACTAAGGCTGCAAGTTTTGTCTTTACCCTCGATTCGCATGCTATTTCATTTTCAGAGAAGGTTCGAGGCTAAAATAACGTCTAATCGAGCTGATTCTCAAGCCCTTGGAATTGTGACAAAATTTTTTATGTCTTAGTGCTGAGATCATGGTCAACACTACTATTTTTAGATCGAATAAATTATATTGCACACTATTTAAAAGGTGAATGTTAGCATTAGTTTAATTATGTATTAAAATGTTTATAAAAGAATGCTTGAAATTATAGTTTGATGATTATATCTCTAATGTTATTATGAGTTTCTAATACATTTGGACTAAATGAATTGTAGTGTATACTGTTTAAAAAGTGAATGTTAGTATGAGTTCAAGCATGTATTGAAATGCTTATACAACGCTTATATAAGAATGTTGAATGCTTGAAATTATAGTTTGATGACTATGTATATGCATGTTAAAGAAGTTATGCTTATATATGAGATTTAATTATTTAATCTTAAATATGATTGATATTATATGTATGGACTTGATAAATAAATATGGAAACTAGAGTAACATGTTGTTTAATATTTTTCTTTATCAATGAATCAAATATCTATTTATCGATATTTGATGAGAAGTTTATTAATGCTATTTAGCTTTTATGTGTTTTATTTGGGACTTGTGTACCCGCTAAGCCATAGAAAAACACGTTGAGTTTTCTCACACTCAAGTATTAGAGAGTAGCTATCTTTAGAAACGTTCTTGATCTACTCTAAAATTAGAGTTATTCACCTATTATTGGCCAAACCATTTAAAACACCCCCAAATTTGTGAGTTTTTTTAATTCTATCATAAGTGTAACTTTCTTCTTTAGATACTCTAAACTTAAACATTTGTTACAATAGCACTCCAAATTCAAATTCTACCCAATTTAGCGAGTAAAAAATTACTTTTTATGAATTCACAATCTCTCTCATGATTAAGTTAATCAAGAAATGGGTCAACCCAAAACACATTGTTTCAAACTTCTCTCAACCCCATCGCACTACTCCATCCCCTTTATCGTCAATCACATTTTAGATTATTGTCGAACAAAAATAATGTTGCAATGGTCTTCTCATTCTCCCAAACCATCAATCTAGATCAGTTTTACTATCCAACCAACTTTTCTGTGCGAAACGAAGAGAACAAAATTCTTCATAAAATTTCATTTTCACTTTCGAACTAAAAAATGGTGAATAAGGATCGGTCTCCTTCTCTGTTCCTTTGTAGTGTTTCTAAACTTTAAATCATAAAAAAAATGGTGTTTTCCTCTTGATTGTTATAGAGTCAACAATGGATTTTAGCTAACCAAGCTTTTTTTTTTTTTTTGTGCAAAGACATTTGATCAGGTAGGTTCTAAAAAATTTTTTTCTTCTTCTAGAGCTTATCTCCTCCACTAATTTTGACTTTTACTAGGTTTTTGATGAGATTGCATAAATTAGGGTTTTGGCAAAATAGAGGTTTTCATTATCCAGCCAAATTGAAACTTGTTTGTCAAACTGCATTTTAGCTAAACAATTGTATTATGAAGTGAATTGATATTTGATTAGCATTAGTGTTTATAGATTAGTATTTTTTTTGTATTAGAATATTCAATCATCTACTACTTTCTGCATATGAAGTTATTTCTTTATCTTGCGAACTTTCAAGTATTTCTTGTTAATTTTGAGCATGAATTGGTTTTTACTTTCATATAGTTGTATGTTTTATAAATTTAATTTGACAATTAGATTTATCAATTTTTGCAATTTCCAGTATTATATTTTTATAAAACAATATTTTATTTTGTTAATTCCTCTAGTTGAAGTGTGTTTTGGATTAACATGTTTCACCATGAGAGAGATTGTGGATCGTATAAAAATTAATTTTTTATTCCTTAATGAGATAACCCATTAATTTATTTTTTAAAAGAATTTTTATTTAAAATTTAATTGTAAATTTTCACCAATGAGAATTGGCCAAAAATAATATTTTATGCCGCGAACCGAATCGAAAACCGAATTTAAATAGTCTAACTCAGTCGAAAAA
>CANUEX010061291.1:0-16151 GCA_948099535.1 Jatropha multifida | reverse complement strand
AATTCATATAAAAATGATATTTCTTAATTAATTACATACTTCATTAATTTACAAACTCAATGTTTACAACCTTTTACAACACTTTTGTAGATGCCATAAATACATTCTAATACATATCCTACCCAAAATAAAGTATTCTTCTCTGATGCTACGCCTACAGTCTTCGTATAGCATCCACCGCTCTTAACCTGCGCGTGATAAGAATCAACGTGCGAAGCATAAAAATCAGTGGTGCTAAATAACTTAAAAATACCATAAGTTAGGTTTCCTAAGCAACAAACTTAAAATATAACTTAAAATACTTAAATCAAATATAAAAAAATATCGAAAGTATATAAATCAAATTAAAATATTTCAAGAATCATAAATAAGATCATTCTTAAAGATAAATTCATAATATGTCAAATATAAGAAAAGTCCCATATATACAATATATTTTCATTTCCCTTAATAGCAAAACAGAATTTATTCTTAGTTAAGGGCTCATATGTATATTGAGAGAAATATAATCAAATTCGATTTTGTAGATACTGATTTGGCCTATGAAAGTGCCACCAGATAATAAGCGCATCTGCTTATTCAGAAAGGCATCCAGAGCCTAACATATGATCATAGCATATAATATAACAAAAAGGCATCAAAGACGAGGATGCTCATAATTGGAATAAATCTCATCTTACCATATTTCAACCATGCATACTTCAGCCCAAAACAAAACCATTTCTTCACAAATAATCTTATTTCATATGCAAGATTCCTTAACAAAATATCTCATAACTTAATACTTATTATTTCAAAATTTCTTAACTTACAACTTGTAAACATTCATCAAAACCTACTTATGTTCCAAAAAAAAATCATACTTTCATAATACAAACATATATATAGCTTAAAATACTTAAAAGCCACCATTTAGAAAAACAAAAGCATGCCTTACCACCCTAGGGTGGTTCGGACTCTTTGGGTCAACAAAGGGGAAGGAGTTTCCCTTCCACCAAATGCCACATTCCAAGTGAAAAATACTTAGTTAAAGCATTAAAACCTTTACTTAAACACATTTAGACTTAAAACTCATTTTTACACATTTTAAGCTTTCTTGAAGTCTTAAAAAATTTTTAAACATTAAAGTACAAAGTGGAGGCTTAAACCACCTTTAATTTACTTATTAATTAACTCATTAAAGTCCAAATCAAGCATAAAAATCAAAGAAAACTCAAGGCCTTTTCACCAATCAAGGTTCGGCCTCTCTTACTCATGAAAGGGAAAATGATTTCTTTTCAAAATAACCACATTTACTCAAAGAGAAACCATTCAAGAACACATTAAAATCAAAAGAAAATAAAAGAATGAAACAAAAACTCAAGCCCTTCCTCCTAAGGAGGCTCGGCCACTCTTGGATTAAGGGAAGAGAGATGTTCCTATTCCCATTTTAGCATTCTATCATGCTTAGATTTCATGGAAAATCATATAAAAGCAACCAAATAACCAAATCCCCAACAAAACCACAAAAACTTCAAAATTAATTCAAAACCTAAAAATTGAAAACTTAAAGAAAATGAAAGGGGAAGGAAGATATTGTTGCACTAACCTTCAAAACAACCTTAAATATGCTTGGAAAGCTCACTCTCTAGCTTTCTCCTTTCTCTTAGAGGAGGGTTCTCCAACCTCTTCAAAGTAGGAAAATCAACCATTATAATCAAGAAATGATAAAAGAAAAGGATGGAGCATGATTTAGCGCATCAATTACATGTCCAAGCTAGGAATTTTACTTATTACTTCACAAAATCCAAAATCACCACATACTTGTTTTGTAGAGATTCTCCAAATTTCCTTGATTCAAATCACCAAATATCACTTCTTTAGCTTAGTTTTTAAGGTTTAGTTACTAATTCAAGGTTTAATCAAGTGATTTGGTGTAGTTTTGTGAGTAGAAAAATTGAGAGAAAATGGAGGAAAGGGAAGAAAGAAGTTAACGTTGGAAATGGCAGGAGGAAGAAGAAGATGGAATAGTTGATAAGCTATGTTGACCAAGTCAACAAAACTAATGTTGTTAATTCACCACCTTTTGACAAGTGTAAGGTTTGGATCAAGTCAAGGTATTCTAATCCAAAAGGCTCTAAATATTCACCAAATAATTCTCCTTTAATTATTATTTAACTTCACCAATTTATTAAATTAACTCCATAAAAATAATTTCTCAATTTTTCCTTAATATACTACACTAGAAAACACTATTTATTAAATACTTAAATTCTCCAAAAATATTCATGAAAAATTTTCTACCCACCTAAATCATGCAAAATTGCTTCAAAAATATTAAATAAAGTAATAGACATGCATAGTAATTTTTTCAGACCGAAATAATACCAAGTCCCGGACCGATGGTACTATTTACAGACCAGTAAATCATTATTACCGATATTGAAATATAGAATGTTACAAGGGATTACTCTAGCGCTTGTCTGTTTAATGTAATATTACGAAATGATTTTTCAGAGGCGCTTGTCCAAAGATTATAACTTGTCAGTCTTTCGAATTATTGAATTATCTTTGTATCAGTGATCAATCAAGAGAGTCCCATACTTTGAATCATCTTTGGCTGAATCATTTTTCCTATTGATTTTAATTATTTATATTATTTATTTTATCACTCTCTAGTTACCTAATTATTTTTCGATTGCTATTTCGATCAAAACCTCCCCTTTTATTTTATTATTTTACCAACCGGTCTTAATTTAAAAATCAGCTTTTATTAGTCTCTAGGGTTCGACCCTTCTCACACTATCTAAAAATTACTTAGAATAGGAAGAGTAGGAATTATTTTTTGTGGTCTCAACACCCATCACTAAATGTGTGGGTTAAATTCAGTAATGGTATTTGTGTTGTGTTTATGATTGTGTGGATGCTTTTATTGTTTTGGTTTTACGTTGTATTTTAACTAAATGCAAGTGACATTAATAGGTCTCATTTATTGCTTGTATGTAATTAATTAAGGAGAATTGGGAAATTTGGAGGGTTAAGGGTAGAATGTATTTTAGGTTATTGGCTCGTAATCTTTTCTCCTTTCCCCTTTCTTTGATTAGTTTAATTTCATGATCGTATGCTTGAGATATTTTACATGATTATCATTTCTTTAAAATTGCATTAAAATTGATTTTACATCTCAATTGTAGTTAATCTTATTATTAACCATTATGAATTAATGGACAACGAGGAGGCTGGTTTAGGTTGGGCGATGCGATTGCCTAACACCTTCTCATATTGTACGTAACTCCTGAATTCTATCTCTAGTTTAAAATCGAGTTAGTCAATTTCAAATAATCGACTAATTTGAGAATTTTCTTTAAAAAAGGGTCGTGACTCCTAAAATAAAACTCTTACCAAAATAAAAGAACCTTTTCTCGAGGATAAATGAATGTGTTAAATAGAGAAAACTGATTTATTAAATAAAATCAATCAAACCCGTTCGATTTGATTCTTTGCTTCTTTGGAAAAATCAAAATGAAAAAGTGCATCCTAATATGGATTTGCTATTTAGATGCAAACCGATTTCACCATACATTAACTGAGATGCAAGTATAGCTATTGTGTGATCAAATTCATTATCGCATCCCATTTTAAAGTGTCTCTTTCACTTCAAGGTAGTCTAATTGAAATTTCTATTGTTATTTAGTAGTCGTTTATTATTTTTGTTGCATATTTATATGAAGTCATTCATTCTTATTAAGAATCTTAATTTGAAGGAAGGAGTATCTAAACTTGAATGGAATTTCCCTCTTCCCTTATTTTATCACATGCTGATTGAGTGAGATTTTGGATATTGCTATGAGATTATTAAGTTGCAACTTAATCTAAACTACATTAAGCTATTATATGGTTTTATAAACTAGAACGCTTTTTACTCAAGGTGCAATTAAAAACCAATTTCATATAATTGCATGAATGATAGTTTAATGAATGATTTCTAGTCTCATATATCGAAAAGTATTTAATAGTGTTAAAATGGGAAAAATCATTCAATGCTTTTAACATATGACAACTCACAGTGAATAATTATAAAATAAAAAATAATTTTGATTATTTAGTTAATTAATTATTTTACTTAATCTGAATATATTTATATATTCATGCTTGTACTTATTATAGTCTTTATTATTTTAAGTTATATTTCTATTACTCATGTAATAGTTTGTCAATTTCCTCTTATTTAAATACATGGTTTGATTCTCTGATTCTTTTGCTTCATACACATTATTTATGAAATTATGTTTTATCTCTCTTTGATTCATTATCTCTGTATTGGCAATAGAAACCTTATTAAAAACTTTTTGCTTCTCCAACTAGGGACTACAATAACTATAGAATTTTATAGAATTTAAAGTACGAATTTGATCTTATTTTATAAGATTTATTTTAGTTTCATGAATTCTCATTAATGGTATTGTGAATGTAATTCATTTTCAATCATAATTTATGAAAGGTTTTGTTTGAATTAGATATTGCATTTTTTGAATTTGATTTTTATGTGTCATATATAAGTGGTTTCAATCATATTTGGATTTGGTTTGATATGATTTTCATGCTTTTTATGCAATTGATGTTGTATCACCATATGGATTTTAGCATTAAGGTATTCTCTTTCTCCTGAGAAGCGTGTTTGGTCATCTGATTTTATAAAATTTTTTAAATTTCATGTATTATATGGTATTGTGAATATAATTGATTTTCAATCATAAGTGTTAAACTCTCAGAATTTTGGGAGAAATTGATTATGGTTAACCCGATTTTAGGGTATATTTAGTGTATATATAGTGGAGTCCGAATAGTCCGTATCAAATAGGGATTCTAAATCCTGATTCAATTCCTATTTAGAGTTATTTTAGGAGTCTATTTATTTAATTAGAATAATTTATTATTATATGTTAACAGTAGTCCCCCATCAATTATTTGGTCATTTATATCCAAATGTAATATTCGTAGAGTATTTTTAGAAGTTATTTTATTCATTTATTTATTATATTTTATACATAAGAGCTTTTTGTTTCAATGGAAAATAACCTGATAAATAATGACCCATCGACTGTGCTGGTTAAGTTTAAGTAATAAAGGTTGTGTACCTTAATATGTTAATTCGGTAAGATAGGTTTTGTCTCTTAGGATGGAGAAAACTGGGCCGCTTAGGCCGCTGGTGAACGTGTCCCCTAGGTCCAGGAGAACTGGTCTGCTTAAGCCTAGGGAGAGCTAGGCTACTTAAGCCACTGGAGAACGAGTCTCTTAGGACTAGGAGAGCTAGGCTGCTTAACGCATTAGAGAACGCGTCCCTTAGGACCAGGAGAGCTAAGGAGAACGGGTCCCTTAGGACCGGGAGAGCTAGGCTGCTTAAGCCTAAGGAGAGCTAGGATGCTTAAGCCATTGGAGAACGGGTCCCTTAGGACCGAGAGAGCTAGGCTGCTTAAGCCTCGGGAGAGCTAGGCTGCTTAAGCCTTAGGAGAGCTAGGCTACTTAAGCCCCAAGAGAGCTAGGCTACTTAAGCCCCAGGAGAGCTAGGCTGCTTAAGCCATTGGAGAATGGGTCCCTTAGGACCAAGAGAGCTAAGGAGAACGAGTCCCTTAGGACCGGGAGAGCTAGGCTGCTTAAGCCATTGGAGAATGGGTCCCTTAGGACCAAGAGAGCTAAGGAGAACGAGTCCCTTAGGACCAAGAGAGCTAGGCAGCTTAAGCCATTGGAGAACAGGTCCCTTAGGACTGGGAGAGCTAGGCTGCTTAAGCCTCGAGAGAGTTAGGCTGCTTAAGCCATTGGAGAATGGGTCCCTTAGGACCAGGAGAGCTAGGCTACTTAAGCCTCGGGAGAGCTAAGTTGCTTAAGCCATTGGAGAATAGGGTGAACTGGACTGCTTAGGCCATTGGCAAACGGGGAGAACTGGGCCGCTTAGGCCATTGCCGAACAGGGAGAACTGGGCCACTTAGCCCATTGGCAAACGGGGAGAACTGGGCCACCTAGGCTATTGGCGAACGGGGAGAACTTAGCCGCTTAGGCCATTGGCGAATGGGGAGAACTGGGCCACTTAGCCCATTACCGAACGGGGAGAACTTAGCCTCTTAGGCCATTGGCAAATGAGGAGAACTGGGCCACTTAGGCCATTGCCGAATAGGGAGCATTAGGCCGCTTAGGCCATTAGCGAATGGGGAGAACTGGGCCGCTTAGGCCATTACCGAACTGGGAGAACTAGGCCGCTTAGCCCATTGCCGAAAGGGGAGAACTAGGCCACTTAGGCCATTGCCAAATGGGGAGAACTAGGCTGCTTAGGCCATTGCTGAACGGGGAGAACTGGGCCGCTTAGGCCTTTGGACATATGTCTGAGCAGATGGACTATCTATGGGCCGCTTATGCCTTTGGAGATATGTCCGAGCGAATGGACTGTCTATGGGCCGCTTAGGCCTTTGGAGAAATGTCCGAGCGGATGGACTATCTAGGGTCTGCTTAGGCCTTTGGCGAGCTTACAACTACATTTGAATGTTAAATGGAGAATAAGGAGAAGATTTTAAGTAAGATCCTTCAGGAAAAACTTGATGCATCGCGTCCTTTCATAATTTTTAAGGATTGGTGCATAAAGTGATAAAACCTGAGGTCTTATCATATTTTTATTATGTATAGTAAAGAAGAACTCGTTACACAGTATAGAGCAGATGGATATTTAGTATGCTCGCTTAAGGTTGTCACTATTCCACGTTCGGGGAAGTTCGGCTCCTCCTATTTTCCTTAGTTTGTAAGTGCTTGCCCCTGTTTTCCTATTTTCCTTTATTTCTCGGGATATTAAAAGGAGGGTGCTTTGCCGATTGAGCCTTTGATTCCTCTTCTTGCATCAACATGATTAGCAGGGTCAGTGGGAGACCCTTCAGAGCTATAACACATGCCTCTTTGGCTGCCTTCTGATCGCCTCTCACAACCATCACTTTGGCATCATCAGAGTAAAAATTTATGGTTAAGTACTTAATGCTTGTTACTGCTTCTAGTTTGTCTAAAGCAGGTCTTCCTAATATGGCATTGTAGGGGAATTGGAGATCTGCTACCAAGAATTCTAGTTTGAGCTTCTTGAAGATTCCTTTTCACCGAGTTCTATATCTAGGTTTACCGCTCCTGCCACCTGAACAGGCTTACCTGCTAAACCAACAAGGGGGGTACAGATGGGTTTAAGCTTTTAGAGGTCTAGTTTGAGAGCTTTGAACACTTCCATGGTTATCAGGTTGACTGCACTGCCACCATCTACTAGAATTCTTTTCACCAAAAAGTTCTCCAAGATACCCTCAATAACCAATGCATCATTGTGTGGCATTCGAACTTGCTCACCATCACTTTCAGAGAATGAAATGTGTTGTCTAGGGTTAGGTTTTTATGGTGGTAAGATAGAGTATATCTCTCTAGCTCTCCTTTTTCTTGTTGTGTTACTGTCACCTCCTGCCAAACCACCGAATATGGTATGAATGGTTCCTATGGTCCAAACCCCCTTATCACGCTTGCTTGATTGTCCTTCCTCTTGCTTGCTCTCCCCTACAAACTGCTTCAGTTCACCCCTCTGTATGAGGCGCTCAATTTCTTTTTTCAACTGCCAGCAATCATTAGTTTCATGTCTCGTATCTCTGTGGAACTCACAATATTTGCTCCTATCTCTATGTCTCATCGCATCATCCTTCATCTTTCTAGGATAAGTGCATGAGATCTGATCGCCCTGCTCTTAGATCCATGACGAAATCTGCAATCGTGTTCTATTTATTGGAGTGAACTCAGTATCCTTCCAAAACGTGTCACCTCTATATTATGGGGTTCAAATAGAGTAGCTAGCTTTGGTAGGCCGAATAGGCGACCTCCTCCTAGGCGAACGCCTACTTCCAATGGGTGAATGCCTCTTGGGTTTATGTTTTTCTTCTCTAGTTGGCTTATGCTGCTGCTGAATCTCATAAGCTTCTTCCAGTTTGGTGTATTTGTGAGCTCTTGCCATAAGCTCGATGAAAGTTGAAGGTGGGTCAATGTTCAAACTTCTGAACAACTTATTGTATTTGCAATTCTTGGCCATTGCACTAACCGCTACTTCATCGTTGAAGTTCTCCACTTGCATAGCTACCCTTTGAAACCTAGCCACATATTGGCGTAAGGTTTCTCCTTCTCTCTTCAAATCTACCACGTCAGATGAAATTTTTCTAGATGGGATGTAGGTTATGAACCTAGCTCAGAATGTTGCAGCTAGCTATAAAAAAGAATGGATAGACCGACTTTTGAGTGTTTGGTACCACTCCTGTGCAGCACCTTTGAGGGTGATCAGAAAGACCTTACACATCAAGTCTTCTGAGCTAGTCTGCAGGTACATGATGGTTCGAAAGGTGGCTAGGTGACTCCTGTGGTCAGTGTAACCATCATATGATTGAAAGGCAGGAAGTTTGAATTTGGATGGAAAAGCTGCCGCCAGTATGGTGGGAGATAAAGGTGAATCCTGGCGAAGGCCATAGTCTCCATTCTCTTTTAACTCCTTACACTCTCGTACTATCTCCTTAACTACATCCCTGAGGTTTGCCTCATCCAAAATTTGAGTGTGGCTTACCTCTTGGCCACGAGTATGGGTGGGTTTTGACTCAGCTTCCTAGTACCGATCAAAGAGGGAGTGAGCTGGACATCTAGGAGAAGGTGGGTGAATTTTTCCTTCGCGAGGGAGTGAATCTATGGGTTTGGGAGGCGTGATGGGATCACCTCTGAGTGTTGAGCTCTCCAAAATACTCTTCAAGAAAGTGGTAAATTGGGAGTAAGTTTGAGCCAAGGCGGCCGCCACCTGGGGATCGATTACAGGTGAGAGAGTCAGGGTGATTGGATGGCCAGGCTCGCCATGTTCAGCGGTTAGGTTTTCCATGTTAGGGTTTTCAGATGGGTTAGTGGCCATGATGAATGGAGAGCTCTAAATTGGCTAAGGCAAGGGTTAGGGAGAGGTTGAAGGTGTGTTCCACGCTCACCGCACCAATGTTAAACTCTCAGAATTTTGGGAGAGATTAATTATGATTAACCCGATTTTAGGGTATATTTAGCGTATATATAGTGGATTCCGAATAGTCCGTATCAAATAAGGATTCTGAATCCTGATTAACTTTCTATTTAGAGTTATTTTAGAAGTCTATTTATTTAATTAGAATAATTTATTATTATATGTTAACAATAAGTTATGAAAGATTTTGTTTGTATTTGATATTAGATTTTTGGATTTCATTTTTGTGTATTACGTATAAGTGGTTTTAATCATTTTTTGATTTGGTTTGATATGATTTTCATACTTTGCATGCAATTGATGTTGGCATGTTGTATCACCACTTGGATTTTAGTATTAAGGTACTCTCTTTTTTCCTATGAAGTGTATTTGATTTGTAAGGAATTGGGAGAAAAATGAAATAAACTGTGTTTTGACATTGAAGAAATTCCATTTTGACATTTGATTTTTTTGTTTTGTAAACCACTATTTTCTATACTGTTTCCAATGCTCATGAAATTATTTTCTTGATAGGAACAATTAATAAGAATTGAGCAAGTCTTACTTAAGCTACTCTAATAGAGGCAATGCTCCATCAAAGACTCATTCAACCATATAATTAATATTCAAGATTCTCGCTCAAATAGCTGTTATTTTTATCATATTTTTAATATAGTTTTTGTTAGAATTTTTACTATTTTTGATTACTTTAATTACTTTTATTTATTTTTATGTATTTTTTTATTTAAAGCTTCCTTGAATGTTTCACTTGATCTTGAGGAATTTTAGAGGATTTTTCTAGAAAAGAACCCAAAAGTGACTAAAGGCGAATTAGGCCACTGACATTCAGTAAGAAGCACGCCAAAGTCGAGATTAGGAATGAAGATATTGTGGGACGTACCTTATTACAGCTAGAGTTCTATTTAGATGCTGGGAGGGTCCTAATTAGGAAGAAATACAAGACCTAAAAGTTTCCTATCTCTAAAATATTTCTTCCTCAATAGAATTCACTTTCCTAAATGAATATAAAGAAAATCCAAACAGTCTATGTAAAGAGAGAGACTACCCATAACTATTACTCATTATATATTCCATCTTTGTTCTATTGTTCTCCACTCTACATAGTTTTTCTCTCTTTAAGACTTTAAGTATTCAAGTTAGTATCAAGATTCAAGGAAGTCGCTAAGCCAATCGTCGACTAGTTTTTATTTCTAAACTCTCTTCTTGTTTATTATTTATACAAGATTATTTATAAATTTAATTGAGTTTAATTTATTTACTCTGTCGAACTAATTCTTTTTACTAGGGATATGATGTAGCTTGAATTCAACTCTAGTATTAGATTTGATTTTCTTTATTCAAGTAAATTTATTATTGATCTTAATGCTTCCAAGTAAAGTTTCTCTTCCAGATTAATTTATTTCATTAATCACTGTCAAGAAAAGGGTTTTTGATGTGAACAGGGTTTTTAATGTGAACAGGATAATAAATTTTATGGGAATAATAACTTGATGCAAGAGCTAAATTGTTTGACTCATAAGAGGTTTTCATAAAATTAAAGGCCTTAATTTATGGATTCCTGAATAATCACAAGAATTTAATTATTCAATCTATGCTTGGTTGTGACACTGAGAGATCGGTAATTAAATTAGGTTAAAATAGCTAACAAAATATTGAGAGAGCTTATTAGTAATTTTAGGGTTATTTCTCCTTCTTGAATAATTAAAATTGATTATCAAACTAATAAGATAAACTGGATAGAATTAAGTGAAGTCGAAATTCCTAGTAACCTTTAAACCTTGATCTCTTTTTGATTATATTTTATTTCTTTTATTTTCAAATGTATTATCTTATTATCGTTTAGATAATAATGAGTTAACACAATTTTAGTACTTGGTATAAAATACTCGTGGGAATGATACTTTACTCATTCTTTATTACTTATCGTGATTTTGTGCACTTGCGAATTTGCCTTGTCAAGACATTCATTCCTTCAGTTAGAATAGGAAAGGTAATATAAATATTTGTATCTCATTCATTAGAGGACACATTACAATCAATAACAATTTCTAAACATTCTCTCTTTACTTCTATCAATTTGGTATGATGAGAGTGGAACATACCTCAGTTATTCAATCTTTTTCTCCCAAAATCATCCTATAAATGGCATCAGTGAATCTCAAAATACGCTCAATAATGCTAAAAATGTTAGGATGGAATCTGGCCCAAACCTAACTTCAAATATAGTGATTAATCGACATGATCAAACATAGAATGATACCCCATCTGCTTCTAATCCTCCACCCATGACAGATCCCCTAGTTGTGAAAGATTTAATAGAAGCCTACAACAACTTTACATCAATTCTAGAGTGATTTATGCACTCCCAAACCTCATCTCAACCTTCTCAACATCACGACTATTCATTAAGAAATGGGAAGCGAGTTATTAAAGAAGAGGAAGAGGAGCGAGCATATATGGCTAAAGAAATTGAGTCATCTTGGGAGACGAAAACAACATACAATAGAAACACCACAAATGCTCCTAAAGAGAAATGGAGAAAATTTCCAAACAAGGATCGGGGAGATTCTTAAGGAATACATGATGGAAAGAGATGTGATTATGAGCTCAGAAATGATTTCTCATTATCACAACAAGTGCTAATGGTGTCTTTTCCTTTAAAAATAAAGATGCACATTCAAACATCTGACGACACAATAAATCTAAGAAATTGTTTGACTAACTTCAGAATAATAATGCACATTCAGACAACTACAAATGCTTTATTATGTTGAGCATTTCCATCAACTTTGAAGGGGGCAACACAAGAGTGGTACCAGATGCTCAAGACAATATCAATCATGTCCTTTACTTTAGCCTTCATGCACACCTTGTCACATGTATCCCGAGAAAAAAGATCTCGTCTGACTTGATTCATCTAAAAAGGGACGATGGAGAATCGCTCAAGGACTACCTCAATAAGTTTCAAAAGTTTGTCATGCAAATTGAGGATCTAAATGTAGAACTGGTCATTAGCAACATGGTGAAAAATTATAAATATGAAAAATTATTGGATTTCATTAATATTGATCCCCCACTTTCTTTTGTAGAATTAATATCTCGAGCAAATAATTATGCCTAGTTAGATGAGGCCTAAAAAATGAAGCGAGTACAAACCAAAGCTCCATATGAAGGAAGAAGGATGACTCCATAAAAAGGCGACCAACCATAAGATTTAGAATACTGCATTTCACCCGAACAAATTACAAATCAAAACACCATATTCCTGAACAGGAGATGCCGAAGAAAGACAATTCACACCTTTGACCCATAGCCGAATATACATTTTAGATTAGATCTAAAAGCATGATAAGGCAGTCAATGTCGCTTATCCAAGAAAGATGCAAGAAGAATCCTTCGCATATAGGGATAAAAGCAAGTATTGTGACTTCCACAAAGATATAGGTCATGATACCGAGTACTGCTGGCAAGTAAAGAAAGAAATAGAAAAGCTAGCTAATTCAAAGAGGTGTGCTAAAAAGTTTTGTGCAAGAAAAAATAGAAAGCAATTCTAATCAGTAGAAAGAGAAAAAGCCACCATCCAAGACTAAGACGATAGGAGTCATCAACATGATATTTAGAGGGCCCATAGGAGGAGATAGTAACCCAAAAGGGAAAAGGCATGCAAGGGAGATTTATTCCATTCATAAGAAAATCTCAAAACATCATCCTCTAATTAGATTCACTTATGAGGATGGAGCACGGGTACAGCATCTGCATGCAGATGCACTAGTCATACAAAGGATCATTGAAAATTAAGTAGTCAAGCGAATACTAGTGGATGATGGTGGTGTAGTAAACTTACTAACTTATGATTTTTTAAAGTATTGAAATTAGATATCAAAAAACTAAAATATATTAGTATGCCTTTATTAGGTGTTGTAGAAAAGGAGGTAAGGGTTGAAGGTTCCATTGAAGTATCAATGTAATTAGGCAATGAAGAGCACACCAAAATCTTCTAAGTAGACTTTGTAGTTATTGATCTTCTATTTCCTGATAACGCTATAATTGGGAAACAATGGCTATGTGACCTAAATGCATGTACATCTATCAAGTACTTAATTTTAAAACATTCAACTACTAATGCTATTGTGGTAGTAAGAGGAGATCAACAGACTGCAAGGGAAACCTAGATGATTGCCTTAAAAAGGACCTAATTATCATTGCCTACCATAATCGCCACACAAGAGCAAAATAATACAAGAAGTCAACAATCAGCAAAAGAGGCAAAACCTTTTGACATACCTAGAGAAAAGACTAAACTAAACTAAATAATGAGCCAGAATCAAACCCTGTTAAGGTAGAAATTGGAGAAGGGAAAAAAGGGGAATGTTAGAACAAGTACTAACGAGGAAATATTACAAAACCTTATAATAGTTTTAAAAACTCATAAATCTAATTTTGCATGGCAAGTGAATGGTATTAAAGGGATTAATCTAGAGGTCATTAGCCACAAGCTCAATATTGACCCTAGCACAAAACCAATAAAACAAAAGAAAGAAATCATGCAACTGAGCAATAAAAGATAATAGCAACAAAAATAGATAAATTAATTAAGGCAAGTTTTTTTAGGGAAGTATTATGCCCGACCCAGCTAGCAAATATTGTTCTTATTCCTAAGTCAAATTGAAAATGGCAACTATGTGTGGATTTTACAAACGTAAACAAAGCCTCTCCAAAAGACTCATAATCACTCCCTAATATTGATCAGCTCATAGATTCCACGACTAGATATGAAATGTACAATTTCATGGGTGCTGCAACTAGATATCATCAAATAGGGATGAACAAAAAGGATAAAGAAAAAATGACATTTATAATAGATAAGGGAACCTACTATTATAAAGTCATGACATTCTGACTAAAAAATGTAGGGGCAACCTATCTACAGCTAGTGAATAAGATGTTTAAATATGTAATCGAGGATTCAATAGAAGTATATATATATATATATGACATGATTGAAAAGGGCAAAAAGATTCAGAACCATACTAAATATTTAGAATACGCACTCAAGATACTACATAGATACAGAATGAAACTTTATAATACCCTCAATTTGATAGCTTTGGAAAATTTAATTATCGTGTTATTAATATTATATGAAGTTATAACAACTAGGGTTACGTTAGTTTTATTTATTAATTAGAAGTTATAATAAAAATTAAAAATAAGTTACGCCATGTGAATCAAATGGGAAGAAAGTTAAATGAGCTTAAAGCTTTGACAATGAGAAGCTAGCACGTGAAGATCCTTAAGCAAGCATTTTGATTTATCATTTAATGGATTAATTATTAAATGCCTAAGACATATGCTTAAGGTTTAATTAGGACTAAACTAAAGTAACTAAAAACAGTTAGGTGCAATTGTATGAAAAGAGAAACAAAGGAATGATTAAAGTGTTAAAAGGCAACTAAAGCATAAGGAAGGAATTACCATGAAAGTATTTGATTGCCACCTATTACGATGAGTCATAAGGCACATCTTGCTCATTTTTTGTCATCCATGGTCGAGCTCCATGAAAAGAGAGAGAGAAAACTCTTAAGAATAAGCTAAAGGTGCATGAAAACTTAGGAAATTTCAAGTGATTCATAAGGAAAGGTTAGTGATGTTCTCTTTCTCTTTCTTTTGAATGGTTTAATTTTTATTCCTAAGAAATATAGCATGACGTTCTCATTCACGGTTGCTGACTAGGTGAGAATGAAGTAATTAAAAGTACTTTTAAGAAGATTTAAAGTGATTGAAGATGGTTAAGCATGTCAAATTTGCATAATAGACCAACTTGGATAATTTTAGCCATTTGATTGATAATCTATGGATTAGGTATTCTGATATATGAAAATTAATTATATTGTTTAAGTGTTAGAAAAGTTGTTATTTATGAATTAGTGGTGAAGGTAAGTTAAGAATGCTTAAGGATGTAAAGTATGCTTAAGTCTATTACAATTGTGCATCCTAAAATTCAGCCACTAAGATGGACTTGGTTAAATAGGTAAATAAACTCCAAAAATTATGAAATTTTACAAAAAACTATTTTGGGATGTTCGAAAGGCTAGTAAAAGGGCCAGTGTAATGGGTGAAATAAAATGGAGTTATAGTTAAATGAATGCAAGCTGCTTAGTGGAAAGGCTGACTGAAATTTAGGTATTGTGCTTAGGTCATATGTCTATATGCTTTTTATTAGTGGCCAAAGTATCTTACTATTATTATTATTATCATATGAGAAATACAGATGAAAATAAAAGGATCCAGCATGTAACTATATTTCAATTGGGCTTATGGGTTATGGAACCATTTACTATGAATGGACATGCATATTTGTAAAATAAAAATTTATAATGTTATAAATACCTTTCCCTATTTATATAATGTATATTCTAAAAAGTGGAAAGAGCTTTTGACCCTACTTCTAAGCAATGTTTCTGAAAATAATAGCTAATAAAGATATATTTTAACAAAATTATTTTATTTAAGTCCCTTGTAGTATGTTTTTTGAGTTATTATACATAATACATACTTAATAAGCCTACTATGGGCAACATTCCATGTCTTACAGTGGGGTAAGGTGTGACATATTTATATTAGTATCAGAACATGGTTTAGTTGCATACCGGATTAAATTTTAAACTTAATACTATGATTTATAAGTCTCCTCAGTTATGAAATGACTGTTAATTATTGGATATCTACATAATACATTATTTTAATAGACGAGTGTTTTCTTTTATAGGAGTTGTATAGAAGATATTCCATAGAGTGATATTACCAATAGTTTCAAATAGGAAGATCATTTTGATATTGACACGACCCAAAATCTTGGGTCGGACCGGCACTAGGACCTAGGTAAGCTTAAGGCACCCGAGGCCCGTAGTAAGCCTAAACTATCACAATCCATCCCTATTATCATTTGACTATCGGAATAGTAAGCCCATAATATGACATTTTTTTTTTTCTTTTCATAAGACTATCAGAGTTAATAATTCTGACCCAGCATTAGTAATACATACTATTCGCAGCTCGGGCCCATATCCATATAATAAAAATATTTTCTCATACAAATATTTATTTGTCATAATATGTTCAAACT